>VWZP01007814.1:909685-993131 GCA_013396995.1 Dicaeum eximium | reverse complement strand
TTTTTTTTTTTTTTGGAAGGGTTGGTTTGTTTTATTTAAAACAAAGATAGCATGAGAAGGCAGGCTTCAGAGGAGGGGCTTTGGCTTAAAGCAAAGGTGAGTGTGATCACAGCTGTGGGCTCACAGTCTGACTTTTGCAGTCCCTAGGTTATATAAAGCATCCAAAGGAAACTCAGTTCTTGAAATTTGTTCCCTTCCCTAGAGTCTGCCTCTGTGTGACCCTGTGGATGTAGATTTCTGCATTTCTTTCTGGTTTGGCAGAGCTCTCTGACTAACAGGGTGTCCCCTCCTTTTTCTGGTGATGGTAATTGAGCTGGGTGAAGATGTGGCAGGCAGGCCGTGAGCACTGGCATGAGGGAGGGAGGGAGGCAGCAAGCAAGGAGACAAACGAAAGGCTGTGGGCTTTTCCAATTGGGAAATCAATAGCATATGAGTATGCAATGTAAGTGTGTAATCACAGCTCCCTCCCCTCTGCCCCTAAGCACTTACATCGATGGGGAGTTGCAAGCCAGAACCAATTAATCCTTACAACCTGCTAGGACAATAACTATTAATATTCTTCTGCATGCACTCTGGTTGCTGCACCTGCTTGGAGCCTGGCTGTGCTTGACCCTCAGCAGCTGACCCGAAGTTCCTCCAAGGGAGCAAGACTCTTTCTGATCATGAGCCTTGCAGCCAGTGCGCTGTTTCCTGCCTTCCCCCTGTGGGTGTTGGAGAGGCTGACTGGGGAGATGTATTCTTGAGTGTCTGAAAAAGGAGGGATTTGCTGGTAAGGTTTTGCCTGCAGGAAGGAAGGGTTATTTAAAGGGGCATCTGTGAAATTATGTAAATGCATTTAGACTTTTCTCGTGCTGGTACACCTTCATATAATGAAGTATCTACTCTTTGCCTCGTAAAGGTACTTTGTACGATGGGATCAAAACATCCAGTTTTATTTGTACCTGTATACGTGATCTGTGCATGAAGATATGGCCTTTGAATAGCTCTTCCTTGGCTTTTGGGAAGGTGCATGTGTGGAACAGAAGATTATATATATACATATATGCATGCACATGCATTTGAGTGTGTGCATGTGACAGAAAATGCACAAGTTGCGTGGTAAAGATACTCGAGAAATGTTAACAAATCCGGTCCAGAGTTGTGTTTTGTGCAAGGGACTTGTCATAGATGTTAGTGCAGGAGGTGAATGCAGCCTGATTGCTGATAGGAATGTCTGTGTAGCTATGTGTGCTTTTGGAGTGACCATTATTCATAGTGCATTTGCATCCTATCTTGACATGGCAAGAGATTGTTGCAGTGAAACAGAATTGTTTCTGTGGCTTGGCTACCCCTCCTCATCTTTCTGCGATAGCCTCAGTGTAAGGTGGCAACTTAAGTCACACTTCAGTTACCTGGGCAGGAAATACAGCCTAGAGAGTGGAAAGGACATGTTTGACTCCTACACTTTCACGAGAGAGTTTCTGGGAATAGAAGGAAGAGGATAAAAGGAGGCTTTCTTACATGCACAAGTTGCATTGTTTTTTATTTATACCAACCTATTCAAAAATAGCACAACCTGACTGAACCCTTCCTTGAATGCGCCTTCCTTGCATAGCTATGATATTTTATGAGCTGGATGCAGCCTGAAGCAGTAAAATCAGCAAGTCTGTACTCTGCTGTTACCTTCATTAACACAGCCTTGCTGGTTTAACTTCCTCAACAGCACAGGCTCTGTCCAGCGTGGCTGTGTTCTGTCCGGTCTCAGTTTGGGCAGCTGAGCAGGACAGACCTGCCTGGGCCTGCCCTCCTGAGGTGTTCTGCACTTCTGGGTCTCCTGGAGAGGAAAGGAAACTGTGTGTCTGGAAGAATCGTGCTGTATCGATGTTGGGTTTTTACAAACAATAATTTCTCAGTGATTCAAAGGAAAAAAAAAATCATGCTAGCTCCAGTGGTGTGAGAGTTCTCTGTAGTTTAGGCCAGCTAAGGGAGGGAAGGCAGGAAACAGTGGGAGCTGAAGTGAGGGTACATAAGCTGTCCTCCAATTTCATGTATCCTAGATGCCTATTGGTGACTGATTTCTGTACTATCCAGCAGCCACAGAGCTGCAACAGAGTGGGATGTTGATTTAAAAAAAAACGTCCAGCAGCAGCATGAGGTAAATGAGCTGTGGCATTGCCCCAGAGAGACCTAGGGCTACGGTCAGCAGTGTGGTCTTCCTTCTCCTTTGGCCTGCTGTGTGCATTGAGGAAAGAAAGAAAAGGCCATTCTGGCTGGCCTTGCTCTGTCTGTCCCAATGTAAATATTTGTAGCAGCAGGCTTCAAGGAACCTCACAAGACCCCTGCATGTAGGCTCTGCTCATCCCCTGGTCAGCCCCAAGAGCTTTTGGTCTCTTTCTCTTCTTCCTGCTGACCAAAGTGACCCAAACCACCACAAAAATTGAAACAAACACCTCAAGCTCTCCTGGTTGCTGAAGCTTTGTTGTGGCTGCTGTGAGGGAGGAACAGCCATGTGGAACATATTGGGTAGGGAAAAGACTTCAAGGCTCTGCTTTCTTTCCACACACAGGAGTAATAGCTCTGTAATTCTTTCAGACCTGGGGATGCTAAGTGAGAAGAGGTTTCAAAATTGTTACGGGGAGGGCCTTAGGGTGATCTTGATCCAGAAGAAACCTTCTTGTGGAGCTGCCACCTTTCCTTGATGCCTTGGTGATAATAATGTCAAGGTTTTGCGTTCGATCCCCATGTGGACCATTCCCTTAGAGTTGGACTCAATGGTCCTTGCGGGTCCTTTCAATCTCAGAATATTCTGTGATTCAGATGTCTTGAGAGCTGGCAGGAACCTTGACATGTTCCTTTCTGAACTCTTTCTCAAGTTCTCCAGAAGTTTGTTGAAGGAAAGCGAAGATCTTTGCACAATATTTCTGCTTCACCAAAATGGCATTTTTCTAATAAACAATAAAAAGGTGTTTTGTTGGAAAAACTCCAACTTGAGTTTCAAGAACAGATTAAGGCACAAGTGCTTAAAGGCTTTCCTGTGATGTGTTATCTGCTGCCATAAGACTACATCAGAATCTTAACTGTCATCTAAAACAAAGAAGTTCTGAAAATTGTGGCTTTTATAGCTGTTACCAAAAACTTGACAATGTTACCTGAATACAGCCAATAGCTGGTGTCTGTTTTGAGTTTGTTGGCAGCTGAAAGTGGTGTACTGAAGATCTGCCCTCACTTTTTTTTTGGGACTGGATTTCCTTGAAAGGGACGCAGCTGGTGTCACTGTGGAGGAGGGAATGTCCAGTGAGCAGAACTCGTGTCCTGTGGCGCTACCGTGGCTGAACCAGAGGAGGAGCACGTGCGTGTGTCTGTGTGTGCATGGCATGTGCAGGGCCTGTGCTGTGATCACCAGAATTACAGTCTAGCCAGATAACAAGCTGTTGTTGTTTACAGCACTTGGTTCCGGGCACTTCAATTCCAGAAAGATGTAAACAAAATTAGAGGGAATTCAGAGGATTGCAAGGAGAATGATTAAGGGGCTGGAGGGACTGACTTATGAAGAATGCTTGTGAGAGCTAAATATATAGCTGTTTTGGCTAAATGACTAAAGAGAAGCTATGCTAATGATGTAGGCATACTGGGAAGGCATGAAGAATTGTCTAGTGTGGACTCAGAGCTAGAAGAGTCATGATTGAAAATATGGAGGAGGAAAGAAAAAATTGGCAGGAGAGGAAAAATAGTTAATGGAAGAAAGAGATTAGATGGTGATATAGCTTTGTTAAGAATCATGGTGGAATTGCTGTCATTTGGGACATCTGAAGTTTGGCTGGACAGAGCCCTGGAGAATAATCCATGCACTACAAGCTTGAAAAGGTCCCTTGAGAAACAGTCTAGATGCCTTAATAGATTTTTATGCTGTCATTAATTTCTGAATCACAGCTAATACTTCCAGTCTGACAAAGAGTCATATTCTTTAAAGGGTTTTTCTTTCTCACCTTGTATTATTTCTGCTGTGGTGCAAATACTGGTCAAGACATGTGAAGAAGTCTTCTTCTATATTAACAATTGAAATCCTGATTGTATGAGCTGCTTAACTCAAAGACCTTTTTCCTCTTTCTTTTAGTGGAGTGTTCATTCAGATTTGTCTGATAGGTGGGAAAAGGCAGCCTGCTAGATGCCCAATAAGGTGAAAACCCAGTGTCTGTAACTCTGTCCTGTGGGTTGTGTCAGGCTTTGATGGGTTCCCCATTGACACACGTGGTACGTATAGGCTCTGCTCTTTCTTTACCTTGCACGTTTTCAAAATGGGTAACTGAACACTGGACTGCTGCCTTCAGGCTCAGAGGTGGATGTGGTTGAACTTGTAGCATTGCTGGCTTGTCACAAGAGCTGAGCCCTCCCAGGGCTGTCTGTGGCCTGTGAGGGAGGCAGCAGTAGAACAAGGTGGCAGGAGACTGCCAAGAGGATCACAAGCACATGGGATTGCCCAGCTGGTTTGCTCTTATCTCACCTACAGCAAGAACTGAAGAGTGGAAGTGAGATTGGTGGTGTTGGCTGCTTGGTTTAATGGGGATGAGGCATAATTGACAGCAAGTTCTGTAGTGGATGCTGGCTGGCACCATGGACTTCCAGAGGTAAAAGGTATTGCAGCTTGAGTGAAAGAGCCAGGATACATAATGGGAATTAACCAGACTGAAGATTATTTGTGCCATGGATGCAGACCCAGGGAGAGTTCATAATAGTTTATTAGCTCAGGTACAGCACTATGCAAATTGCAATCTGTTTCCTGGGCAGGAAGCAAGGAGCACCATTTTGCATTGCATGCGGTCCAGACTGTTCAGTGTTGCTGGATCTTTCCCAGTCAGTACAAGGCCTATTTGAGGGCCTCAGCAGTGCCAGGGAACAAAATGTGGAGACAGCTGACTCTGGGTGGAAATTGATACTACTCAGCTTGGACTTTTGACTAGCCCTGTTATGTTCAAGGTGGCTGCTGGTAATGACATCCTTATCACATGCACCTCAGCAGGGTGGAGGAGCTCATCAGCTCAGATGTGGTGCAATGGGGCTCTGGCTCTGAACCAGAGGCAAGAAACATTGTAGACTTGGGTTATCTGTGCTGAATGTGTTGATTGTTGATGTTGGAATTGCCTCTTTAAAAAATACGTAGGCCCTGGAAAGAATAAAAAATTCCCCCTTGCCCCACACCTTTGTATTAGGTATAGGTTCTGCATTTCTGCCACAATGGGAAAACTGGGAGATGTGAGAAATTAACTAAAACCTGATGAACTGGAGGAGATTTGAAACACCAGAGGTGATAATCTGTGTTGGCAGATATGAATTGATGTGGAATGGTAGCATGCTTGCTCATGGAGACGGAGAACTTGGAATACAGGCCCAAAGACCAATGGGCCTATTGTTTCCCCTGTACAATTTTGGCAATCTGTGTGCCCTCTAGTGGCACAACTCATCCAGGGAGGTGGAGAACTACTGCTCCTGCCATTTGCCACCTAAGAGGAGGGACTATGTGTTTGCAGCACAAAGGATGAGGTTTCTCAGCCCTGGCTGACTGCAGAGAGAGGAATGGGGTGAGAGCAAGATAATTGGTGTAGTAATTGTGTTTTTTGCACGCAGGAAATTGATTTGTTACAGCACCTTTGAATCATTGTTCCGTAGGATTTTGCTAATCTCATTCTAACCCCGGCAGAACGTTTGTCGCTTTGCACCCAGTGGTTGAGCTGCGATGCTGCCGCCTCCTTTAGTTACTGGGGCAAAGGCACGGCAGCAGGAGACCTTGAAATACATTCCTGCTACTGGCTGTACAGGATGGAGCTCTGGGTCCCCTCTCTGGGTTGCATGAACTGCAACTCTGAAAGGGAAAGAGAGACCCAGGGTGTTACAAGGAAGAGGACGATCGGTGGCAAGCTTGTGGTTGTTCTGCTGCGCTGAACTTCGGAAGAGAAACCCAAGCACTTCAAAGGCAAAATCAAAAATCACCCACATGTCCATTTTCTCAAATTCCTGTATAGATGTCTAACAGCAGCATTACCTAATAGTAATGTTCATAGGAAGGGAAACTTCTCAAAGTAAATTTATTTATTTGTTTTTCTGCCATTCACCTGTTTTAACTAAGTGAAAAAAGTGGATTGATACTATATAGTCACTACTTCTTTTAGCAGCCAGAGCTGGTGCTGTAAAAATGATCATGCGAATAGTAAAAAGACTGTTTGGGAAAATATGGTTGTTTTATGAAAACTTACAAAGAAGGATTTCTCATGGCTAGGATGGCCTTTTTGAAAGAAGTGAAGACTGTTTCTAAGCCAGTACAAGATAAGACATTGAGATATATTTCTGTTCCAAAATAGAGCCCGATCTGGACCATGGTTGTCCCACAGTTCAGAATTAATTCCCAGGCCTTGGCCTGCTTTGGAGAGGTCTAATTTTTCTCTCCAGTTGTGTTTTTAGCCACTATACATGTTAGAGCTCTGTGACTTCGACCATTTAGTGGGGCTTGCATTAAGTGCTAGATAGTAGCCAAGCAAAATAAGTCTGCACCTGCCACACAGACACAGGTAGAGAAGTTCACATTTCCAAAAGCACCCCAGATATCTGTTCCTTGGCTTGCTGTGCTGAAGGCAGGCTGTGGAAGAGCCCCTACTTGTCACAGCAGATGGCTGAGAAATGCTTGTTGGCTCTGTGAGCAGAGGTGGCAGCAGCAGCACAGCCCTCGCAGGTATCTCAGCAGCAATATTGGGGATGGTGGCCACAGAAAGAGAGCTGACACTGTGCATTTCCCTTGGCAGTTTTGGAGGTGGACAGCTCTGTTGCATTTGTAAAATGTACAGTGTGGTGTGTGCTCTGCAGTCAGTGTGGTCAATTTTGTTTTACTCCTGATGTTGGCTCGCTGCAGCTGCAAGAAGGGGAAAACATGGCTCTTTTCTTTCATCTCCCTGCATTAAACTTTAACCACATATCCCACTTCATGTTTCCAACTGCTGCAGCTTTATGACCAAAACAAGGGACCAAAGATGTACTTGTAGTAAAACCAAGTAGTCCAACAACTTTTATGCTGTCTGTGTCCTGCACCAGGGTTATACGGAGAATATATGATCTAATGTTTTTTAGAAAACCATCAGTTCTGCGTTGGAGTTCGTGTTCTGCTCTGTGGCCTTATTTGTTGTTGTGGGGTAGATTACCTAACACCTCTTCCATGATTTTTTGCTTTTTCAGAGACTTTTATGTGAAAAAAAAAACAAAGTGGAAGAAAAAAAATAACTGTAAGGGCTATTTGTCTGGTTTAGGTAGACCCAAAGTAGAGTCCCTAATCCAATTTCATGGAGCAGAGGCTTCAGGCTGGATTTATGCTGTCTCTCTCTAGGAGGTTAAGGATGTGCTGTTCAGTTTGGTTGTCCTTGGCAGTACCTGTTCCAACTTGAGGCTACAGAAATCCTCAGCTGGGACGTGTCTGTGAGGGGAAGAGTTGTAACCTGTGTCCCCTTATCAAAGATTGTTCTGCCCTACTGAGAGGATACCTTTGCCCTTCATCTTTTTCTCAGCACCCTGAAATCCAGTTTGTTCCTGTCGTGTTTGCTCCTCTTGTTGAGGGTACTCTAAGCAGAGGATCTTTGATCTACTCCAAGCAAATTTCTTATGGGGTCGGATCTGGAGCTTAAGGGTTGCATCTTGGAAAGCCAGGCACATGATTTAATTTGCAGAAACTACAGGACCAGTGCTGTGAATGCAAGAAACAAAGCATCTACCTGGATTCTTGGATTCAATAGTGTCTTGCAGTGCAGGCTGGCAGTTGGAAGGAACACTTTCTCATGCATAAATTTGGGCACCTCTGAGTTGCAAATGACTAAGAGGCAATAAAACACACATTGCTACTTTCATGGGGACACCTTTAAAGCCAGGACTGCGCTTTCAATTAACTCTGCCGTATGTGGCCAAAGTCGACAGTGCATAAAACTTTGATAATTTCACATTTTAAAAATGTATCGGAAACTCTCATTCGTATATCTTCACTGAAAATTTCATGAATTGCACATTTTCTGGTGTTAGATTTTCAATAAACTTAAATTATGCAGCAATTTACATCTAGAAGATTTGCTTTAAAACTGAAGACTGGCTTCTTGTCTTCTGGGTTGAGAAAAGCTCTTTTTTTTTCTGCCTCCAACAGTTAGAATGGGCAATTTTGTTCAGAAATTGTTGGAGATCTGTACTGACCACTTAGTAGGAAAAGCTCTGACATGAGGGAGATGTGAAAGATATCAGCAAATGGCTGGACACAAGTATATCCCTCTTGTTTGAGCCTGATGTTGCATTTTTGTTCATTACATGGGCATCAGTATTGGATCAATCCAGAAATTTTCCAGCAAGAATTTTCTGTATTTTAGCATATTTTCAACTAATTGGGGAACTTGAGATTAGAGGGAAGAGCAAACTCGAATGAAACCAATTGGTGCAATCCCAGATGGCAGTTATATAGGAAAGAGTAATTCCAGGACAGGAGCACTCAGGTTGCTGGGGACACCTCCCTAGACTCCCAAGGTAAACTCCCAGTCTGAGAGGATGAAATGATGGGGTGTTCTGTCCATTGATGCAGACCAGTTCTTGAAGTACCCTGCTCATCTCAAGCAGTGCTTTATTAACATGCCATATCCCAAATTTGAGCCTTTATCTGAGTGACCTCAAAGGAATAACATGCAGTGTGATGAGGAGGACTTTAAACAAAGCTCTCTGGAGCTATTTCCTCCCTTTCAGTAATCTTATTTCAAAGCTTTTCATGGTTATCCAGCTTTCTCATCCTCCTTGTCCTTACTGCAACCAAGCTGAGAGTATAAGCAAGTTCTAACACACTCCTGCTTTTCCATAAATGATCTCTCTGCTCAACTACGGATGAAGAGTAAGGAAGAAAAATCAGAGCCCAAGGTACCTATGTACAGTCCTGGGACAGCACTGATGCTGACAAGCATGCATACTCAAGGTGATCTGTTGACAATGATGGTTTGTAAGAGAGGTGTCTTAAAATTGCCTCAAATGTCCCAAACAGTGCTTTTAATCAGAAGATAGCTTAGACTTTCTCCTGCAATACTGCTTAGTGACTCCATCACTGATCACATCGAGGAATAGAAAGAAATAGGACACACTGTACAGTTTTGTTTACCATTAGCTTAAAAAAAAACCAAACCAACCAAACAAAAAAAAAACCAACCCCCCAAAAAAAAACCAAAAAAAACCCCAAAAACCTGGGCCCGGTTAATCCCAGCTGACCATGTAGAAACCAAAGGTTTAGAGAAATATCTTAAGTTGTGAGCTAAGCTGGTGGCAGAGCAGAACCTGGAGGTCTTGTTCTTGATCCAGTTCCCTTGCACAGCACTCCTGTGCCTAATGCAGTACTCCCCTAGTTTGAGTCTCCCTGGGCAGGGTAATGGGCAGCACTGCTGGCAGAAAAGATGAAGGAGAGAGCAGAGGTACAGGGAAGTGGTCACGGAGAGGGAGGCTCCCTGGTGTCTGTAAGGAAGGAAGATGTCTGAAGGAAGGAATGGGGTGGATTTGACAACAGTGTAGGGAGGAGAGGAACAAAAGTGCCTGACAAGCTTTTGAAGCACTGTTTGCTTAATGGGAGCTCTTGCAAAGACTTAGTCTGCATAAGCCGTCAAGAGAAGATGTCTTCTCCCAGGGCCCTTGCAGCTGCACCAGGCTATGATAACAGAAATTAACTTCATCTCCTTTGTCTTGCTTTCCAAGAGCCCCAGAATAGTAGTTATGAAAACAGTGCTGTTTAATATTGTCTTTGATCGAGCATTCCAATGGGAGCCCTGGGCTTGTTCAGCTCGGCTTTGTTAGTTTCAGACCCCAAGGCAACAAGCGGCTGCCTTCAAAGCCCATGCAGGGCTGCGTTGAGCGCGAGGCGCGCAGCAGAAATCCCAGTTTGTCGATTCGAATGGCGCTCACCTTGCAGCGCTACCTGTACGGTTAGACCCACAGCAAATGTGGGAAGCAGGGCACATGGGTATCCCCTCTGGAAAGAGCCCATCTCAGAGGCCAACAAACAAGGCAACAGCTTCAAAAGAGAGCAAAACAGGGTGCATCTTTCCTGTTATTATCCAGTTTTAATGTGCTGCCTTTTTTATTTGCTGCCAACTGGTCTCCCAGTACACTACAGGCAGGCAGTGTGTGATGCGTGAGGACAAAATCAGGGGAGCAGAATGCTTCCATTCATCTCCTTCACCTCCCTGTGGTAGATGTGCATGCTTCCTCCAGCCCTGCCCTGTGGGCACTGCATGTACACCTTGGCCAAGGCCCCCATCTAGTTGGGTATAAGCACTGGAAGTCACCAAGCCTCTGACTCAGCAAGAGTCAGCTCTCGGAGATATTTGCTACTTAACCAGCAAACGGTATGAAAGCAGCTACTGAAAAAGGTCTGTGCTAGGGGTGGTGTGCAGGAGGGCTTGTGAGAACCAGGAGGGTAGAAACAGCTCGTGTGTTTCCAGATGGCTGGTTACCTGGGTGCACCATGACCCACGGGGACCCAAGTGTGGGGACTAATGGTGTCTGCATCTCCATCTCTCTGAGAGATGGAACCATGTGCTAAGAAGAAGACTGGTGCACTTTTTTTGTTTGGTCTCTTTCACTGCTTACATATGAGACTCATTCTGCTTTGTGTCCCCCTGTATGTCGAACCAGGGTGTGATCAGCTTTTTTTAAGTGGTTGTATGGGGCTCATGAAAGTTATAATTAGGGCAGGGACTCTTTGGATGTCTCAAAGAGCCCACTTCTCAGTTTACTGGGGACTGATGACCATGGTGCTTAACCTCAACCTTCACATCTCTGTAAACTACCTCTAGAGTAGGTTTGATTATGATCCTGGAATCTGTTGTGCTACTTTCCTCTTATTATGGAAACTGTGTACTCCCATTGAAATAAAGGAGTACCAAAGATATAATATTTTAGATATACAATTTGTCATAAGAAAATTTGGAAAGTTGGAGGGGTTTCAGAAGCAGGTAGTTTAGTGAAAATATTTCATGTGACAAGGATAACACCTGCCATTACTGCAGTCAGGGTAAGATTTAGACAGGATATATAAACACTTCAGGTATATGTTCTCTCAAGCCTGACATAAACAAATTGATGTTTATTTTCCAGAACCAGGTGTTCCTGAGCATTGTTAGAGAAAATAGAACAAGGATCTCCCTTCTGTTTCAGCAGTGCTTGTCCTAGCATTGCACATTGTTTTGTTATGTGCAGTGATGCTTGACACCTCTCTTCAGCTTAGCAGGCAACCAAAGGGACTCACCCTACAGTGTGCTCTTGTGTCGATTTTAGGAAGGATCAGCAGAAACTCTAGATAGCAGTTGAAGCTTTCCTGAGATTCTAGTTCATTGCTTGCCTCCAAAGTTATTGCTGTTTCTCTGATCGTGTCCCAGTAGGACTTCTATTTCTTCTCTGTACCGTGTGAGGCAGCACAGTGACAGTGAGAACTTCATTGATCCAAGCAGAAAGAGAAACAGAAATGATGGCAAAAGTTTTGTTGTTTACAGTTAACTGAGAACTGCAGAGGAGGGAGTTGCTTTTGCTGTGGTGAAATAAGTTATGTTCCCTCTCTGAACCTGCTCAAAAAAGTGACCATGGTTTGAAAAAAGCTCATGCAAATATGAGTAACCCAGGGCTTAGTGCTAAGAGGCAAAACTTTGGGGTCCCCATCAAGTTTTGTCCTTAATAGGAACTACTCCTGTCTCAGCACGTCAATGTCCTCTTCTGTTAAAGGAGCAGAGGGACTCTGCAGGATTTTAAGAAGAGGTTTCACATAGTCAAATGCTAAAGAAGTACAGAGAATTTCAGATGATGAGTTACAGGGGAAAAAATTCAGCATGTAACTTCTAGCTTCAGTCCTGGATGCATAGGAGGTGGATGGAGGGTAAAGGAGGCTGGAAATTAAAATAAGCCAATATCCTAGATTATATTTTAATTGAATTTTCAATATCTTTGCCTTGGATATTATCATAGCGGGCATTAAACCCATGCACATTATTCTGTAACTGTATACTATGTACAGTAAAAGCACCAGCTATTAAAAGGGAAGAGTATAAAAAGATCTTTCAGTATGCCTTCAAAATTGCTCAGTACTGTTGCTTATGCAATATTTTCTATTTCTGAAAGCTTAGAAGCCTGGAATTAAGTAGAGGAGAAGCCTTTTTAGGTTGGCAGGGCAGTTCCTCCCCACTTGACCAGTGCAAGCTCTTTCAGTACAATGATAGTTAAAATCAGCCCCCTCACATCCATGCTGTTTAATTACAAAGAAAAGCCACAGCATTTCAGAACAGAAAGATATGGGTTTGTTAAGATACTGGACTGATCCTCAGGGGGAGCTGAGCTTAATTCCTGCCTTTGCCACAGGCTCTCTTTAAGTCAGTCAATTAATCAGTTTGTGCCTTAGCTTACCTGTCCACACAATGAAAATGAAGACAAAGGAAGTTCCAGCCCCATCTTCCCCATACATAAAAGATGCTCTCTGCGTGATGGGTCCCAATCGTCTCTCTGTTCTTTTACTGCTGTTTGCTATAAAGATGTCTTCTTTCTAGGAGGGAAGTTCAGTTGATCTGTGCTTTCTTTTTTCAATGTTTCTCCGGCTCCATGGATAAATGTGGTACTATACTGAGTTACGCTGAAACAAAGTCTTTGCACAAGTTAAATCTATGGGATCCTTTGATCGATCTTGTCAGTCCTGCTCACCTGTACCTTATGCAGCAGAGTGGTAGTCTGTGAATAGTTATGGATGTGATTGAATTTTCATTAGAAGGCTAATATTTGTTCCTTGGTAATCATCACAGACAACAAAGAATCAGTCAGTTTGGGTGATGACTTAGCAGTTTTTTAATGAAGTTGAAGTCAACTGGATTATATTTCCCTGACTTTTATGTGTTAAAAAACCCAGAAAACAACATGTCATGTATGAAATTTTATCTGTATAAGTATTAATGAAAGCATAAAGAATTTATTTCCACTTTTATTTGTAGTAACAACAAAGAAAAAGGGAGAGAAAGCAAGACATTTTATTTTCCTGCAGTTGTTGATTGCAGATGAACACAGTTGGATCAAGATGAGTTGACTAGATTTTAATTTTAAAAGTTAGGATTCCAAATAATGAGATCAAAATGGTTCATTGACTTGTTCCAGTGAACAACTTCTTGAGGTTAGGCTTTCATTAAAAAACTATGTAATGCTGTCTTTAACGCTGTCTCTATCCCTTTTCCCATATCAAGAGGAAGTTTGCTCTAATCACAATTCCCTGAAGAGCTCTTTTATTGGTGAAAGGCAAAAAGTTTCCACTAAATGCTAATTAGAGAAGCTGATTGGAAATTGCCACTTTTGTAAATTGGCATTTTTCAAAGACTCCTCAATCCCTGGGCCTTTTCTTTGGTGGGGGGAAAGGTGAGACAATTACCCTTCTGCTCTGACTTGCTACATCCAGGATGATGTAAAAAGGATGGTCACCTCTCCTGTTTTGCTCTTCAGACATCAAAGATCATGGCCCGACCACTCCTCTGTGGCTCTCCTCAGAGCTGTAAAACCTGCAGCAGTGTTGGGCCCATGAACTGGCTGGATCACAAGGGAGCACAGATCATGGTGCACTCTTGAAGTAAGGACGTGCAGGAAGCAAGAGAGAAGAAGAATGTGGAGAAAATATCAGAAGGAAAGCTGTGGACCTGGGCCTGTTTGTGCCTTTCCTGGCTGGCCAGAGTCACATCTGTGGCTTACCAAGTACATTGGGGTTTATAGCAACATCCTTTTAAAAGCAGCTATGCGCTTCTTACCTTTTTCAGCTTTTGCAAGGTGTCTTGGTGAAACAAAGGTCCTTCCAAACCACCCTCAATCAGGGTTGGCATTTTCTTGTGTTCACAACAGCCTGATGAAACAATGTGTGGAAGTTGCCACACTTCTCCTTTATTTTGTAAGAGGAAGCAAAAATCTTCAGTGACAAACTATTCTTCTTATATCTTGTGACAAAGACTAGAAGCAATTCTGTTCAGTCACTGAACTCACCTTGACTCCTCTCATGCAAATGCCATAATTCAGAAGTTCTTAAGCAGCAGCGTGTGCAATGCACAGCCATTGCCTATGGATCTGTACCATCTGCGATGTTTTCAGTTAACTGATGGCAAAGGTGCAGGGTATCACCAGGGAAACAAAAGGCAGGCTCTGGATTATCAATTCAGTAATTCTGGAGCAGTGGCTTCTTTGCCAGGAACAAGGCTTCTGTATAACTGGTCTACTGTGTAATTAGTGACTAATGGAACAACAACTGCCAGTATATTAATTGTTATTGTAGCTGTATACAGAGCATTGTTCTCTCTGTGACAGACATATAAATTGTGTGCAACTGTGTTGTCCTTTCCAGAGCAGCTCTCTCCAGAGTTAGGTGTCAATAATGAAATGCAGCTGTTCCTCGAGGACGGATAATGTTATCTCTAAGGGCTTGTCTAGGCAGAGCACACGGGAAAGTTGATCTGAATTAAGTAACAAGGTGGGTTTCAAGTGGATTATGTAAAATGTATTAAACTGATGCGTGCACTCACACTTGTTTGGAATTAAAAATGGCCTTAATTTGATTTAGTTTCATTTTCCTTTAAAGGGAATCCAACTAAATTGAATTAAAGCCACTTTAATGCTGGCTGAAAGTGTGAACGTTAATTTTTCCGTGATTCAAAGTAAAAGTTCACCATGTTATTTTCCTAAGAAGAGGGCAGAGGTCCTCTTGGCATTCCTGGACATTGTGCTGAGCAAATGTGAAAGTTGCCTTGAGTATTCATTTTAACACTCTGAAACTCAGTGTGAGTTCCATCCTTTCATACTTTTCTTTATTTTCTTTTTTTTTTTTACCCTCCTTTGAATCTCCTGTGCAACCAGTACAGAAGGCCAGTGAAAGTGTACATTTTAATAATTTGGTTTTTTTTTTTAAATGCTGGAGACTTAACTCTTCCCTATAGTGAAATGGAAGCACAGAAGGGAGAAGTAAATTCCCCACAGAAACCCATAATTAGCTGCCTGTAAAATACAGCCTGAGGTCTGCTGTGGCTGGCACCAATGCCTGGAAGCTGGAAATTTGTGTCCACAGTCTCTTGTTTGGATCCTCTTGTCTTTCTTAGAGGAAACCTTGGTCTTTAGCTGTGAAAGGAACCTTTCACTCTTCACAATATGGGCTGCCTACCTGATGTGTGTGCTGCTGGACATCTTTTTGGAAGCCTTGCTGGGAACTGATGTTTCCATGGCTGAAGATCATCTCTTCTGACCTACACCATTAGCTGCTCACTGGGTCACACAGGCAGAGAGTGAGTCTGGGACTCTCATGACTGTGCAGCGTGGCTGAGCTGAGAGAATGCGAGAAGAGCAGCTGGGGCATGGGGAGGAAGAAAGCCAAGCCCTGAGATCCCTTTGTAATGAAAAGCAAAAACCTTTTCATGAAGTCACGTTAAAATGAGCAGGCAGGCCATGATTCGAAATGAAATAAACCTTAGGAGCCCTGGAGTTTTAATGTACTGTTGATAAATGGATTCTGTTCTTATTCATCCCACCCTTGCATAATGAAGAAAGAAACTTTTTCTGTGAATTGACCTGTGTTTCTTTCAACTCTACCTTCCTAGATAAAGCTGCAGTGAGCTCCCAATTCGGTGACTAGTTAATCCTGGCCAGAAGTTAGGAAGACCATTGGTAATGACAGCCAGAATTGCATTAATGGAGGAGAGCTGTATTCAGCAAATTCAGTGAAGAATTCCCTTTATATTTCTTGTAACATAGTTCTACATTTCCTTAATGCAACGCACTATGCTTGTCTAAGTGCTTAAATCTGTATGGGCTTTCTTCTGTTTATTAGAAATAGCAGAGCCAATTTTTATACACATCATGAGCAGTATGTCAGAGGCTAATGAGAGCATGTATTTTGGTTTGGTTTTTGCTTTCATGAGAAAGGCAGTATTTTCTCGAACACTAACAGATGCATTTCCAGTGCTTAACAATAGAACCTCAAGCTTAAAAGGTCCAGGCATTGTTCAGACGCCACTGTCAGCTGGAGAGATGTCACCTAGAATAGAAGAGACACAAAACTGCAAGTCGAAAAATCCTGTGCTGCAGCCTCTGCAGAGGAGCCTTTGTATTGGGTCCACAGCTAGGGGTTTGAACTCTTACTTTTCCGAATTCACGGAAGGTGAGGAGGTTTTAGTTCACCCCCCGACTTTCAGTAGGTCTGTGTTCCTGGCATCTCCTGCCTTTCAAGTGTTCAGTCTGTTGGTGGTCTCACTGGTTGCTTTGTCATGTGGTCTGGATCTAGTGTTTAGGGAGTTCAGAAGAAAAATGCATCAACCACCTGACAGCCAAGTGCACCAGTAAAGCTCTGCTGTTTTGTATTTGGGCATCTTAGTGAATGCCCATGGCAACCTCTGCTTGAGAAGTTTTCTCATGCTGTTTCTACTGTGTTCAGGTGCAGACCCAGCTTTTGGGTTTTGAGGTTAACATTGTGTTGTTTGATTGTTGGTTTGCTGCTTTCGTAGTCTCATTTGTTGGCATGGAGGTGATTATTGAGAGGTACCACCTTGCAGCAAGTCACATCCTCCTGTGTGCTCCAGGTCCAAGAGAGATGGTTGACTTGTTTTAAATCAGATACTGCTGTGAGGTCGTGTGATATGCAATGACTTTTTAATGAGAACGGTTTTATCCCCTAATAAATGTGAGGCCAAATTTCGTTGTTTGTTTTTCCAGCTGTAAGAATCCTGGAAACATCCGCTGTGATTGCACAGGAGTTAATTTGTACCCCAGTCTGGCACACACAGCAGGTCTCTATTGTTTTAGGTAGACATCTGAGGCACGGGCACCCTGACTCATGAGGAGGAGGACAAGCTAATGCAAATACTATGTCAATGGTTGCACAGAGCTTATAGGATATAATTTGCTGCAGTCTGACATACTCATGGAAATTGCCAAGAATGTAGTCTTTTATTTTCTGTGCTGTAGTCCCAGCCTTTTAAATTCTCCATTTTTCTATAGGGAAGATCCTGTTCTGCAGATTGTCTCATACTGGCTGAGATTGTCTTTAGAAGAGACACCCTATGTAGGCAAGTCAGAAGGCATTCTGTCAAGTGAAGAATTGAAGACTTCATCTTCTGATAAGATTTAGGAATACACAGATACAAATATAACGAGATTATTTTTTTCAGTATCTATTTAGCTTTACTTGTGGATATTTATTCATACTTCTTTAAACTTGGCTTTTTGTGCACAAGATTTTAAAGATATTATTAAGGCATTTAAATAGCCTTTAGGAATCTGGGCTTTGGCACGCAGGAGGGCAGAGCCCATCAGCTGTCAATCACATTTGAGCTCTGATGCATCTAATTTTTGAAAATGAATCATCAGTCTGTGAAATGCATGGGGCATTCAGTGAAAACTAGCTTGCAGAGACCACTGAGGTGAAAGAGAGGAACCCAAGGCAAAGGAGAGAGGGAGCACGAGATGGTGGAGATGCTGACTTTCAATTCCATAGCTTGAGTCCTGGCCTGAACTATGCTAGAAAGCAATCAAGAAAAAACAATGTTGTCTGTAGCACCCTAACTTCAAGGGAGCTCATTGCTGGTAATCTTGCTTGCCTGCAGCATCCCTGCGACAAGTGTGGATAGATGGGGCAACAAAGCTATAGTGACAGATTTAACACGGTTATGACTCTCAGTGCTTTCTTGGTAATTTTCTTTTGTGTTCCTAAGTCCATAATTACAGTTCAAGTAAACCAACAGAACTTAAAATTTGCAAGGCTCTGAGTATTGTCTTTGATTACTAAGAAGAAAAACCTCCTATTCTGGCCTTTTTGGTACTTGTCAAAGGCATAAATTTATGTAATAATTATGTATGTTTCTACAGGGCCTTTGCTGCTCAGAGTTATGGGTTATTTTTTTCCCCAAGGAAATTTCCCATTTCTTTCACACATCCTATGTGCTCTCCCACACAGGATGGGGTGCTCAAGAGACTTGTGAGCTTATAAGGCTTGAGAAGCTCTGGAGGGGACAAAGTGGTATCCTGGTTATTTCAATTCTTGGTTTTTATTGCACGTGAAGCAGTCTTGGATACTGTAACTCACTTTTCCTGCCTTTATTTCTCTGCCTGTAATCTCTGGAAGCAGATAAATCCTGGATGTAGCTACTACATGAATGAGGAAGAGGAGTTTTGTTCTGTAGATTGATTGTAAGTGATGCAAATGAAATTGGCTATTTGGTGTTTAGGCTTCAGTGACTTCTTGCAGTTGGATAGCTCTGGTAGGGAAAGTGTGACAGGACAGCTCCATGGATGAAGGCAGTAGCAAAACAGAGAGGGAACAGAAAAGGAGACCTAGAGAGCCGACCGAGCTGAGACCTTTCCCTTTGTAGGTCACACAAGCCTCGCCTGCAGTGTCATTCCTAGAAAAACCAGGTTACTGTAGGATTGATCGGCTGAGGCCAGAGCTCAGATGTAATTTTCTCCCATCTCATTCAGAAGAGCCCCAAGTAATTGATTTGGTGTGTGTGAGTGCAGCTTGCACAGTCCAGCGATGGAGGGTGTGGCTGTGTCCTGCTCCGGCTCATTTAACTTGAGTCTGACCCGGGGCCGTGGCAAATTAGGGTTTGTCCCTTTGAAGTGGAAAGCAGCTCCCATTTACACTATGCTGACTGCATTATCAGTCATCAGCATGCAATGGAGAGAGAGCCCTCACAGAAACAAGTCTTCCAACAGCAAACTCAGAACATTGTGCCAGTACAGGTTGTGTTAATCTGCTTGTTTCTCCAGCCAACAAATATTTGAGTTCTTTCCACCCACACATTTTCACCAGTAAAACTTCTGTAAATATTCACATGTATGCCCTGGGCCCAAGTGGGTTGTTTGGGTTTGAATCTAGGAACTCTGAGCTGCATTGAATGGATAGTGGTAGAAAATGGAAAAAGAGCACCCAGTCCAGTGTACAGACGCAGATCTGAAAGTCAGGTTACTACGGCTTAATCCGCTACTGCTGATTAGCTGGGTTGCAGTAATTCCCTGTTTTTAACCTTTTCTATTGCTCTCCTGATGCACCTGCCAGATAGGAAGGGTATTTGGCTGGAGTCAAAAGGTTCAGTTCCACTGCATTCATCTACCATAGGCTTCTTCCTAACCTCCATCGTTTGTTGGTAACGGGGTGATAATACCCAAGCATGTGTTCCACAAATACTAGATTCTTTCTACATCATGGGAACTCTGGAAGTGGTTATTTATGCCTATTATACCTTTTAACAACTGTTAATGGCGATGGGGAAAAATCAACCTGAATATTAACAGTTCTTCATGTTTCAGCTCACCTTTATACAAACTGGGAGAATTCCTTCTCTGATCCATTCATACGAGCAAAACTCAGCTGGGAGCACCAATTGCAGCAAAGGCAATGCATTATGCATAGGAATAAATTTTTATAGCCATATCACCTCGACTACAAGATCACCCATTCTTATCTTCTCGTGCCTCTTTGTCTTTGCAAATTAGATATATGTATAACAGTTAATTCAGTCAAGATACCTAGTTACAGATTGGTGCATCCTCCTGAAGAGGGAAAAGCAAACCTCTGCTTCTGGCTCTAGCTGGAGTTCTAAGAATAATATTCTCCTCTATACCAGGCTATAGCCTATCCACAGTGGTTCTCAAGCGCTTATCTCTGTGGCTATAATGGTAGGGAAATGTGCCACAAGTTTTATAGGCTGGGGGATACAAGGTGGTTTTTTTTTTAATTATTTAGGGATTTCTTCCTGTTTAGGAGGATCTGTTTCAGAGCCACTTCTATTTTTTATTACTCTTTGATTGGCAAGATGAGTGTGTCAGTGTTATGAGTTTTTCAATTTTTGCAGTAGGAAGACCTTTAATCCAGCCTTCCAGCAGGGAAATCAGTTGAAATTCCCAATGACATGTGAGTTCAGTCTGAAGGAAGGCCTTGTAAGATTGGGACCCAATTATATTACTTGACATTTTACATAGTAGTATCAGAATGCTTGTCTAACAAATACAAGACAAACCCTGACCAGAGACAGCCTGCAACACAATAAAATAATAACACTACATGACAAGCCAATTACTTTACTGTTAAATTGCAGGAATCTACCATCCACATCTCTGGCTGTTGGTTTTGGTTTTTTCTTTCCCTATTTGTCAGTTCTAGCCCGAAAGGTCCCCTTTGCTGAAGATGACCGACCAGTTCCTATTTCCAAATGTCTCTTTCAGTTTAATTAGATTTGGCATGGGAAGCTTTTAGAGATAGCTGTCATTGGTAGGACGTTGCACAGGTCAGACAATGCTTTTGCTACGTCTCCCAGGTTAGCATCTAAATAAGCATTAATAGTTTGAAAACTATATTTCAGGCTTGTTCTTCAGAGAATTCACATCCCTGCCTAAATGAAAAGAGGGTTGTTACTTTTCTAGTTGTTCTTAATGTTTCCTTAATTTGATTTCCCATTTTTCCCCCCTCCAGGACAATGTTTAGCATCTATACACTTAAAAATGGGAGTTTGAGGGTGAGTTTACACAACTCTGCTCTGTTAAGCAGAGATGCTCATTATGCTCTATCCACAAAATGGTTCTATTTTTTTCAAGTTACTGCAGCAGACATGCTAAAAATAAACTATATAGAGAATAATATTTTGTTATGAAGAATATGGATGTCTCTAATGGTACCCTGTCTCCTAATTGCTTTGCTGGAAGGCCTGACAAGTGGGTGCATTCAGACATTTATACCTGACAGCCACATTCAGCTTCCTGCTGAATAAGTTTACAGCGTGTGAGACGCTCATGGAATGAATCCTCTTCACGCTTCTTGCCAACAAACAGCACCTATGCCAAGAAGTCCCCAGGTTGTGCCTTCTGCAGGCAGCTGGGAGAGGGGAAAAAAAGGGTGGCAAGCCACTTCTTACCAATGCTGGCATCGAGTGCCACGGGCAGAGCCCTGTGCCTGTAGTCTGGGGAATACACTTGCCACTTCCCCAGCCCTCGGTGCTGCCTGCAAAGGGCATAGATTGGTCCCTGGCACAGGCCGAGTGGGGGCCTGCGAAGAGCCCCTGAGCCCCTGCGGAGTGGGGTGGCACCGCAGCCGCTATCGATCCGCGCCTGAGAAATCGGCGACCGCTGTATTATATAATTATTGATGTAGCTGGAAAATGCCAGGGGCGAAGCGCAGCTCGCTGTTTGTTATGCTGCATTGTCTCTCTCGTCTGCGTTGGGCCTCTGTGTTTTGCCTCTTCTGTTCCCATTGCATGTTTATTTATACCGTGTGCCTTTAGCTTTCATATTTCTCCTGCGAATCCAAGTTGGAAAAACCAGCTCTGGTTTTCGTTCAGGAGAAGGAGGGGTGGACTGTGAAGGAAATGAATTCCTCTAGACACTCCTGGAGGCCCTAAGCTGAATACAAAAACCAGGGAGAAGGCGTGAGCGGGGAAGAGAGGCTGGGGAAGCAGAAGGCCCTTTTTATCTCAGCGGGGCCCACAGGGACTGCCAATCTTTTGATAAAAATGTAGACTTTAGAAGCAGCCGCAATGTACAGCCTCATCTATCATGCGGTTGGGACAAATGGGTTTAGACCTAATTTGCAGTAGCAATTAACTGAAGTCCAGCCAAATCCTCTCAAGTCCTTTAGGATGGTATGCACTTGTTTCCTGTGCATGCTCAGGAAGGGGTGAGGACAGGCCGTCACAGGCTTCAGCTGATGGTGCAGGAGAAAAGTCTCCAAAGCCCAGGAGTGAGGAGAGCTGGGCCATGCTGCATCAGCCCCAGAGAGGTGTCTTGTACTGAGCCTTGCTAATGAACTTCCCTTGATGAAACCACAAAGGGACAGGTTGAAGGATGGGTCTAAGGTGTCCTGTCAAAGGTGGAAATAGGAAAGTAGAGATTAAAAGAGGTTGGCAGAGCTGGGAAACCCTCAGCTGCAGGGATACCAGGCAAGAAGAGAGGGTCAGCAGCAGAGCTGGTGCGAGGAGCCCGCAGCTGGAGTAATCTGTGTATATGAGCACAGAAGTATTTTATATTGAAGGTTGCTGGTGCAGCAGTGAAAGGTCAGATTTTCTGAGGCAGACAGGAGGTATCTTCAGGCAAAGCCCATGGTGTACCACAGTGTGGGTGTGAGACCCTCACAGCATGACCCCCTCCATGCCTGGTGCTAGCACATGCCAGTACTCACTCACTTCCACTGGAGCAGAGTTATTAGCTGAAATTTAAAGATAGAAGATTACAATGCGCAGGATTAAATAACTGCACAGACTCCAGGCATTTGCAGGGCCTAGTTCTGTCCTAGTCAAGAGAAGACAGACTGGCTGAGGATGTTGGGATAATGGGTCATTTTCATTAGGAAAGTCTGATTCATTTCCAGCATGTGCAATGAGTTACCAGTGTGTGAGTATGGGACTGCCCTCTCCTGGAGGAAATATGCTCTGCTCTCCTCTTTTGCTTTCACCATTCATGAAAAATTTTAGTTTTTTGGTATAGATAAGGTATATATTAAATCAGTGGTCTCTTTTGTATTATGCAGGAATGATCTTGACCCACTGCACCATTTGCAATAGTTGTGTGGCTGATGGCTGTGAGATGGCAGCTACAGATAGTAGTATTTGAGATGTACCTCAAAATGCCTGAACCCTGGGAACAGGCCAGTGCTGGGATAGGAAGGTTTCCTGCTGTGAAAACAACTGTTTAGGGTCAGCTTCTTGTTGTCCCGTGGGTCTGGGCTTCAGCACTGACTCTTGGTTACCCAGTGGCAAAGTGTAAGTGTCCTGCAGACTGTACTGGGGCTAAGTGAAAATTCTGTTTAGCTCAAAATCAGCAGGCTGGTGTGAGGGTGGGCCTTTACACAGAGGTGGTTGCTAAAGAAAAGCAGAGGGACAGGGCTTGTCCTGGAACTGTTCAAAAAGTGCAGTTGTGGCACTTAAGGACACAGCTTAGTGGTAGACCTGCAATAGGTTAATGGCTGGACTCGATCTTAGAGGTCTTTTTCAACCTCAGTGACTCTATGACTTTATAACTTTCATGTTCTACAGGTGCAGTAGCTGAAGCTGCCTGGGTCCACAGGCTTCTCTAATGCCACTCTGCCTCCAAAGGCAATACAGCTTTTGCCTTGGGAAAGTGGTCACAAAAGCTGGCCACAGCCAGAAATCCCTCTTTGGCACCGGTGGGTGCTCTCGGAGCACGGGGAAGAACTTAGTTTATTCCCCAACCTGCAGCCACCATTGGGGTGATATTTTAAACCAGTGCTTTTATTGCTGTTCAGAGAGGGCCTATTTCTACTTGACGTAGCACCGCAGTGCTGCTCCAGCTGCAGGATAAAACACGGTGCCACCCCACACCTCGGAGAGCCGTGCTGCTGTAGGGAGGCAGCAAGTAATCAGCAGAGATTCACCGAGGGCTGCGATGCTGTAAAATAGCCTCTCAGCACAAGATACAGGGAGGCGCTTACCGGGGCGACAGCGAAACTATACATTTCTTTTTTCCAATCCATTAATCAAAGCGCCTGCAGTTCCCATTCCGGTGAGGCAGGTGAGACTCTAATAAATATTGAGCAGCAAAACTTGATCCGTATCCAGGCTCTCCGAGCATTTTCATAAATAGGAAGTTGCAAAACAATAAAATAAACCCGTCTGCTTCCCAGCCACTTCTCTGTGAGTGCTTATTTGTGGCTGCAGGGCCGTGCGGCTGGCAAGGCCGGCCAAGCCCTGGCTGGGATGAGGGACGGAGTAGCTGAGGGCGGCTCTCTGGGAGGAGGGGGCTTTACCTCCTCTCTCTGCTATCCATGGATCATGTGCGACCTGCAGCTGGATTATTCCCTGACGCTGCAGCTGTGGCAAGCTGTTTTCTCGACGTCCCCTTTGTACCGGCTTGATCTTATTGCTGGTGATGGCCTTGGAGTCGATAGAGTTGGTTTCACATCTCAACAGAAAGAAAGCAGAGGAAGCCCTTTGCCAGACCTGATGCTGCAGTCCTTGTTTGCTGAGTAGCTCCATTGATTTATGCAGGACTATTCAGATAAAGAAGCGTTCTGTGTAATATTGTTTTTTTTTTCCAGGTAATTCTTTTAGCTAACGTAAATTTCATTTTTTCTCTTCAGCTGTTTCTTAGCCTGGTTTCATACAGAAACATAGCTTCTATGAGCATAGTGTCTGGCTGTCTTTCAAACTCCTGTAATTACTGAATATCTTGAATGATTTCAGCTAAATTGAAATCTCAAAGACATTTACTCCTTGTAGTTTTCATGAAAACAGGAGGAAAGTGACCTTATTAGCTCTGCAGTTGCATTAACTCAGCTGTATGCTTGGACAACGGAGACTCTATCCAGAAGAAATGTTAGCAATGTGGAAGTAGTAGGAAAAGCCTCACTCAGACTTTTGTCCCCTCAAAAAAATCCCTAAAACAAAAAAGATGTTAGCCTACCCAGAAAAAAACCCCAGTTAATTACCCTAAATAATTCCACACACAACACTTATCAACCCTCTGAAAAACAGGTGTTTCTAATTCCAATACTTATAGAAGAAATTTCCTAGGACTGTTGGACTGCAGTTTTCTTCTTGCCAAGATATTGTTTACCACATTGGGCTAATGATCCACCAGACTCTGTGGTGTCTGTTGCATTTTTGACCTCGCCATTCAGAGAAAAGGGAAGAGAGTCTTGTAATGTCTCTGTCCAAATGTACATTGATTTGCATTGGGGAGGGAAGATTGGGAACAATGGGGAGGAGAATGCTCCTTTGAAAATCCACCTATGTTTCTGAAACCTTAGGATTTGATGGGATACTATTATCCCACTCTGCCAATAAATAGGCAAGGTCTTGTGAAGGCAAGGGAGGTGAGGCTCAAATATTACAGGCAGATGATGATGCTGGAACTGTTTGTGCTACATATTTAATGTATTTGCCTTTTTTTTTTATGCTTGGTCAACTTTTTAATTAAGTGCTTTGGGATCCTAGGTGTTCTAGGAATCCAAAATAGTGTTGTTACTGGTGCTCTATTAATAACAATAGTGGATATAGTCTTTTCTGTTCCTTTAAAAAAAAAATTTTTTTTTTTTTTTTTTTAGCAGAGTCAGTGTAACAGGTGGAGTTTGTGCTCTCCTCAATTGGTTCAAATTTTTTTTCCTATTTTGTTTGCTTTTATTACAGGCATATGATTGGAGAGATACAAGCTAAGAGGCTTTGGGAAATTTTTGTCATCCTGCAATGTTGTTTTCAGTAAGACCAGAAGCAACAGTTTTGGAAATCTCTGAGAAAATCCTAGACTTGTAGATTCACTAACTCAGGAAATTAAAGACTTCTTTTGGCAACTTCATGAAAGTTTTAAGATTTTTTTCCTGAATGGTTTGAGGTTCACCTGCATTAATATAGTACTTTGACCCCTGGTAACTGAGTTTGAGATCTAAAAAGATTTATGTGAGTCATTTGTTCAGGCCTCTAGACTGTCACTGGTGTCAGTGGAATTAAGTGCCTGCCAACATTCATGTCCCTGGTTCATGCCTTCCTGTTCTGCAGAGGGTTTGATGTGAGGGAGGATAAATGCATGAAGTAAATCTGGGACCTGGGTTGAGTGGGACTCTTGGTTCTCTTTACTTTTACATGTGTGAGAGGAGCCAGCCCCCAGTGTTTGCTGAAGAGCCACAGTCCCATGTGCTTTTGGGTAGCCTACAGCAATGTACACAACAGAGGATTTTCCCCGGCTTTCTCTAGCACAGGCTACATTTTCATACACTGTGCATTTGTAATAAGCGTGTGTTATTTGTTTAAGGACTTAAAGCCTATGCCAAATTTCTCTTTCCTTAGCTTTAAATATGTGGCCCAAGGGTAGTTTTATTCCAGCTATCCATAAATAGGAGCATGTTTGTGTTCCCAGTGACCAAAGTTTTGAACTAGAGCCGAGCTGCAGCTTCAGCTCCTGCTATGTCACACCAGGTACAGGCAGAGGTAGGGATGCCCAGGTGCTTTGAGCCATTTCCCATCTGCTTGCATTTTGCTGTGTCAAGAGCTGGACTGTGATTAGAGTAATCACAGTGTCTCCAAAGCAAATTGCTGCCATTTTGGCCAATAGTCTTGCCTCAGTAGTGATGTAAGGGAGTAGACCAGTAGAGAATTTGCTCTGGGGACTTCAGAAGTAAAAAAATACTCAGTAGGTAGAAGAAAGGCTTTCATGGTCTTCCTTGCTTTAGCCTGTCTCAGAGGGATGTTTCTTCCTGGCATGAAATGGAGAGCAGTGATGCACCTACAAACTTCATCAGTCTTGAGAGCTGGAGCTTGATTACCTACTGTGGAGTCTGCATGGACAGGGCAACCCAAGGCTCTCCCACAGTCAGCATGAGCTGTGGATTGCTCTCTGCAGGGAAAATGAGGGCAGTATCCTCTCTGGGGTGCTGCCCTTCAGAGGATTGTGACATCACACATTCCTTCTAGAAGATGGAAGAGCAATCTCAGCTGTGTTCCCAGCTCCGCTTCCCTCAGCACTCCAGGTTTCCCTCGGTGGTGTCCCGTCCAAGTATTGACCAGGGTGAACGTTGCTTATCTCAGGAAATCAATGGGATGACAGCACAAGGTACTGCAATAAGAAGACAAGCAAGGAGATATGTATCTACCTCTGACTTTTTTCCACCTCAATAAGTATGTTTCCCCAATCCAATGGCATTGTAACAATAGGCAGTAATTACTGTGGCTGCATCCATCTCCTTTGATTTAATCAGACAGATATTATATGTTAAGTATCAATTGATTATTAAAAGTATATTTGCTGATGCTTCCAAATCCACATAATGACGCATAAACAGTTATTTACTGCACAGCTATTAGAACTCAGCAACTTGACTTGCTTTTTACAATCGGTATTTATTTAACACGCAATGACCATCCTGTCCCATTAAAACTAAATGTGTTAACTGTGTTTTGGGCATTTAATTTTAAAGCTTTTCTTACCATAATATCAAGTGATTACAAAAAGCCGTTGTCTTAGCAGACATTTGAAGCTATGCAAACATATTTCAGAAGAGTCACATTTTGATAACCTGCCATGATGTTACTCTAGGTCAGCATAGACAAACTATTATGGTGCCTCTAGTAAAGTAGAACTTTTTATTAATGTGTTTGAGTTTTAAAATCTCTGTATGACCTTGTGTTCTCTGAGAGATTGAACACTCTAACTTATGTTCATATTGCTTGGGATATTTGATATTGAGGGTTCCTTAACCAAGCAGAACCTGGCTTTTCTATGTGGACAAAGCAGATTCTTTACGACAGGTCTCAGGATGTTTAATGCCATAGGTAGATTCTTAAGAGGGGCAGTTTTTTTGACATTCCATTAGCCTGAGGAAAAACTAGACTACTTTAAGAAAACAGTGAAGGGTTCACAATCAAACTGTCTCTTCTTGTCTTCCTTCCTTCCTTTCTCATTGCAGGCTTGGTAGCTCCAGCAAATATGCTCTCAGTAGTTCCTTTGCTGTTGAGGTAGCTGCTGGGGCAGAAGGCCCTATAGAGGCTGAGAATTTCTCTGTAATACTGTCATTTAATGATGAGTTTTGCAAGATGTGGTGGTGATCTGCTATGCATAGGTGTTGTGCTGTGCAGCTGTGATGGTTGGTGAGCATGGCTGGTTGTGAAGCAACTCGGGTGTTTCTCCATTCAGCTCCTGAAGGTCCCCTCCCTCAGCTTTCTTTTCTCCTGGCTTGGAGCAACTCAGGATGTGTTTACTTTTCTTGCCAGAAGATGGTTGAAGGCTCAATGGTAGGGCATGTGTTCCATCTGCCTGCCCTTTCTGGAGTCTGTAGAGCTTACTTGCGATTCCCTTACGCTTCAAAGCAAATAAATAAATATTTGCAGAGTTATTAAAGATTTATTGAAAACGCCATATATTTAAACCATCTTGCGAAAAAAATAGATGGGTGAATATTTGTTATTTACATGTTAGGCATCCTCTACGTATTTATTTATTCCTCCTTAATCCAATCCATGTTTTATAAATATTGCAAAAGACCCGTCAATAATAGAACAGGTTTCCATTAATCCAGAGGAATAATTAGAAAACATTTAGGATAATATTGCTTTGTACAAATATTGCATGAGCCTGTGAAGAGAACAGTTTGGAACAGCCATTGTCACATAGCTGGGACACATGCCAGCACGCCTGTCAGGTGGGTGCTGGCAAGCACCTTGGCATCCTGCTGTGGGCTACTCTATCTCCTCTGATCAATCTTGTCTTGCAAAGAGGTCCTTGGAACGACAAGCCTACTTTTCCAGGGAGAGGCTGCAGTATTTAATCATTCTCTTGCGAAGCAAGACGGTCTCCAGCTTGGGATCCCTCTGGGGCTGCCCTCAGCATGGCAGGGGCAGGGCATTTATCCAATTGCTCTTGCAGGTTTCCCAAAGCCCCTGCCCCATGCTGACAGATCTACTGCTCAGAGTTCGGTTTTGCCCAGGCACGTGTAATCATCTTTACCAATACAATATTGTGAGCAGGGGATCAATTATGGTTTCCAAAAATGATAACGAGCTTCTAGTTGTACCAATATCTCAAGATCTTGAGGAACCATCACCCATAGCTGCTCATTCCTTTTTTTTCCTCTACCATTGCCTCAGTTCAGAGATTTGTGGTTCCAGTTACTGTGCTTGGAATCATATTTATTCAAACATTAAAAAAAAAAGAAAAGTTGTTGTTTGCTTTGTTCCTTCCCTAGTCCTTTTAAAACTATGCTCACAAGGCAAAATTAGTAGCCTTATTCCCTAAGCTGTACTCATTAAAGCTTTGACCTTCTTAATGCTAAGCTTTGACTGGAGGGGACTCTCCTGGCTTCTTCACTGTCCTGTAGCATGCAGTCTTTAATGTCAGGAGTGCAGAAATATTTTAATTCAAGTCTCACCTAGTACAACTGCATGCCACTTCGAAAGTAGGTTTTAGATGTGTGAAAGATACTCACACCTCCACTTTGAGGTCATACACCTAGATGATGAGAGAATCTAACCCTTAGAGCAAATCAAGTTATGAAGCAAATGAGTTTTGTGGGAGCTGTTAATTGATTATTACAGCCATGATGGTTTGGTTTATTGAGTGACTTAACCTGTGTTTGGCTAGATTTAAACAACCGCTCATGGAAAGACTGGCAGGCAGTATGGCTGTGAGATCATGAAGGGCAGGAGAGTATCACTCTGCATGTGCCTTAGCGTTGTTCAAGATCACCTCGGCTATTTTGGGAGCAGAATAACTGTGTGGGAAGATGTCCTGTCAGATTACTTGGCTGCCTGGAGAAGCAGAGCACAGCAGCTTGATCAGCAGTGCTGCACTACTGTGTCCACACTTTTTCTAGGACCTAAGTTAAATCATTCTGCATGGCACAGAAATCTTTGCTGTCCAGAGCCTAGGGCCAAACAGCTCTTGCCTTTAAACAATGCAGACTATAAATCTTAATGAACCTAGTTTGAGCTCCAGCCCTTATAAGAAATGTGGCTTAGCATTATATTCCTTAGCCTACAGCAGACAAATAGCAGACTGCTTTGAAACTTTTTACTGGTCCTGTGCAGGGTGTAATTTGATTGTTGTTTGGCAGGTGGCAGAGGGTTGTTTGATACACTGTTGGTTTGGGGTTTTTTTGGACTTACTTGACTGATGCAAATGAAGACAGACCCAAAGATTAAGGTTGAAGGCATTGACTGTAACATTTGGCTAGCATACACAGCCATCCTGTCTTTTGCTTGAGGAAACAGAGAGATAGGAAGCATATAGACTTTATGTAAAACCGTAATAGGAATAGGACTCGGGAACTTCTTATTCCCAAGGCACTCTTAAGCTCATTATTTCACCTCTCTGTTACCCCCACAGTGTTTTTTACAACCTTTTTGTTGTTTGTAGCCTTGAAAAGAACACCAAATCTAAATATCAGTCATTATTTGCTATATGTTATCTCATGATCCCTGTTGAAGCCAGGGCTGGGCTATTTTAGGCATTCTAGCTAAACAAAGAAGGAGCTAAGTTGTAGTTATTTGGCTGAAATCACAAGTGATGTCCCCAGCAAAACTAATAGCTTAACCTCAGCCTCTCCTAAGCATCTCCTAAGCTGCCAGGCAGAACTCCATCTTCCCTTGCTGTTTCAGTTCAGTTTTAATAGACTGACAACACTAAATGTCTGCCCGCCTCCCTCCAAAATGTGTATGAATGAATAGTCTGAGAAGAATTAGGTGTACATCCTTGCCCAAGCTTTCAAATCCCTGTTTGCCATTTACCAATTACAATTTGAGCTGCTTTAGCCTGGTTGGCTTGGGAAGTATCATCCAGCTGTCTTGTGTTTTCACGTCATCTTGCCTGCTAAGGTGCAGTCCCAGTTGGCCAGCACCTGGTCTTTATGGTTTTCCCTGAGCATTTGGTATGGCAGATCAGATTGTTGAAAAGGGAGCCATTAGCTGGATTGAAGGAGAATCCCAAAGAGTCAGAAGGTTAGCAAAGATAAGCTGAAAAACAATGAGGAACTTTTCTGAAAGGAATGACAGGAAGTTCTGAGCTTGTACACAGGAGTACGTTAGGATTTAGCCTGGCTTAAGTGGGATGGAAGACAAACTGTGCTTGCAGCAGCAGATGAGCAGGGTTTGGAATACAGAATGGGAGAGTTTGATCTGAAGCTGGGGATGGGAAATGTATTAAGCATATAAAACAGAAGTGGACAAATGAGGACAACTGCTACAGAAGGACCGTAGAGAGATGGAATGAGAAAATATGTGACTTCTTCCTGGGATAAAAAGCCAAAATACTATTGCCAGTTTGGAAACAGTAAAGACTGAGGATCAGTATCATAGATCTACAAGGTGCTTAGTGCTCTAATAAAACTCTCAAAAAAGCTTTTGCACTGAATGTCATCATTCTTATGAATAGCAGGAGGACTACTCCATTAGGTGAGGACATGGCTGAACAGTATAGTCTCTTACTGAGCTGAAAGCCCTTGGGTCCCATTCTCAAACTGGCACAGCAAGAACAGGAAGAGCAGCAGAGCAGGCTGTTTTATTCCAGGAAATCATGTCAATCCATCAGCCAGGGCATGTAAAACTGTACTGACTATGGATACTTTTAGAACGTCTATCCCATCTTTTAAGTCTAGTCCTACACAAACCTCTCCATCTTTCCTGTTCCTCTCCTCTTGCCACATTGCAACAGGCTGCCTTCTAGCATCCAGTGATGTTTGTGTTTCAGCCCATTCTGTGAGATGATTGAGTTGGATGTATCATGAGAGGTGGCAAATGACAGCAGGGAGGCAGTGGAAGGATAAGAAAGGAGTTGGTTTTTTTTTATTTATTTAATTTTTATAGGAATAGCTTGCAGCTGTCTAATGTCTTTCCATGAGCTCTGCATATGGAGAAAATAGTAATTTTGCCGGTAGGAACATGATAATGAAAAAATAAAATTTTTCCCCTTTCTGTATCAAATCTGTCTGCAAAAGGAGGGAGGGCAAACCAGTTAAAGAGGGCCCCTGCCACGTCCCTAGCATGCTGCAGGGACAAGCAATAAAGTAGAAGGAACTCTGCATTGAAAATGCATCCCAGTGTGAAGCAGAGGAGACTCTGTGGGCAGAGGTACATTGGCATTAGAAGCTGGATAGAACACTCATTGGCATATTCAATGCGTTGGCTTTTTTGGCAAACGGCTGAGCTTGGATTAATAAAATGTTCAGATAAAAATCAGGGTTTTATTAAAGTGTGCTCACACAGCAGCAGCGCCCGGCCCGGCTCCTGGAACGTGAGCTGGAAGCCTGCCAGCTGAGCGCTGGAATGCTGCTTATCATACCTGATAAGGAGGCCCTGCTGTGCCAGAGTTCGAAAGGGAGCACGAGTGGACCAGAGGAGGTGAAGCTGGCAGCAGTCTGCCTGCTTCTTGCCCCAAGCCTTGTTCCGAGCTCACTGGCCCATAAGGGTTTCCCCCCCCTATATAAATCCAGTGCACGTTGGAGGAAAAGCACACAGAGGCTTCCAGGAGAGCAAACAAGGCCCCCCTCTCCTTCCTCTGCTCCCCCCGCCCGCCATTCCACAGCTCGCTCCCTGCTGTATTTGAAACAAGACTTGGTCTTTACTTTCTCTCTTCTGTGCCGGTTCACTCAGTTTCAGATCTCAAAGCTAATTAAAAGGGGCATGGACTGGGCTTACATTTTTTCTTCAGTAGAGAGCTGTTGGCAGAGTTTCTGAGCTGCCAGAAATGGGGACCGTGAAGAGGAAGTTGGTACCAACTAGGGAGTGAGAAGCCAAAAACTATTCTAGCTCCTCTGAGCAGGGAAATGAATAAAGCACAATTCGCAAGTCCTTCAACAGATAATGCGCAGGCCTGCAAGCACAGTGTGTGTCACAGTCTTCCCTACATACTTGTCTCAGACTGCATTGCACTGAACTCTCTCAGCCTGTTCCCGCTGCTTTGTAGTCAGAGAATGTGTACGTGGTCCTTGTCTTCTCCACCATATTGCACTCTCTCATACCCTATGTGTGAAAACGTTGCAAAATCAGCTTTCTCAGAATATCATGCTCCTCCAATTTCCTCACAAAAATCCTCTCAAGCCAATGCTGGAGAATAGCTTAATAAAGGAAATATTCAACTTGCTGTATTACCAACTTACTTCCATGGATTGCATTTGTCCAGTCTTGTGACTTGTCAGGTCAGCCGCTAAGCAGTGACACTTCATTTTTCAGGCAAGGGAGGAGAAAGCTATTGTTGGGTTAATTCATGCGTTCAGGAAAATTGTAGATGATAGACATGATATCGGCATGAGCGTGCTACTCTGCAATAATATTTCTGGCCAGCTTCCAGCACTTATTCTAAATGTGGTGTAGAGAAGTACAGTAGCCTTCAGACATTTTACTTAGACCATTCTCCTTGGTATAGCTTTTTCTATTTTTAAGAAAACAGTGCTGTTCATCCTTTGTTTGTCTTTAAACTTGAGGCCAGTTGTGTCCCTCATTTCAAAGAGCTTAAACTAATATGCTTAGACTTAGTATGAATTAAAAGAGCTGTCACCTTTGTTGAATGCCTCCAGCGTGGCATAATATCCAGCTGGCACTAATTAACATTTCCCAACTAGATCCCCATCCAAGACTCACATCTTGTGAGTCACCTGCTCTGGATTATCAGCAAATCTTCTTCTGATTCTCTGATTCAAGAACCCCAGCTCGGGGTAGGGCACAGGAAAGACACTGGGAAGCAGCACAAACTTTGCCTCATCGCAGAAACTGCGTTTATACTCATCTCTGCAAGTTCAGGGAGGGCTGCACCCTCTGGCATAAATGATGCTGGCATTATTCTTCTTCCACTTATTCTGCACCACTATAAAATTCCAAGTGAATTGCTGGCTTTTCCTACTCCATCCTCTAGGATTAATGTTGTGTGTGTGTGCAAGCAGGGGGAGAGCTGTTAACATGCTTGGGATTACCATGTATCCACACCACTGCTCAAAGACTCTCCTCAGAGCTGGGCAACTTTCCAGCCCCTCATCTGCCTGCCTGCTGCATCACTGCACCTCACCCCTCACCTCCCACTCTCTCCCCTCCACTGCCCGCCCCCTAAATGCGTTTGTGCTGACGGGCCCATCTTTCCTCATCCACAGACAGGAGATGTGATTAGAGGGAATCTAATTTGTTTGGAGTGCTCTGGCGACGGAAGGAAATTATTCTGCAGCAATATTTGCAAATGCATTCATCATGGAGTCCCTGGCAATCCGTCAGCGCAAGCTGATGACTTTGTGATCTTCATGAAGGTCTGATTAAAAGTGCGTTCTAGTGATCAGCCCAACTTCCCATCCTGCTCTTTCTCTTGTGCATCAAGACAAAAATAAGGAACAAGGATGGAGGCCAGTCATGTGCTATCTATCATTTCTTTCCCCTGAGTCCAGTCTCAGACCTGCTCTAATGACACTGAACTGCTACTACAGTCTGAGGTCCCTCACTTTTCTGGTTTTCTCCATGTTCAACAGCCTTTTAAAGAATTGGCTTCTATTGTGTTCATTATATTTGAGTCATCCACCTTGCCCAGGGTGAGGAGCACTTTTGCATAAGCCCTGAAGCTCTCTCTGCACCAGAAGCTCAATCTTAGATACCTTTTGAACTTCACTGTCCTGCAAAATAATGTGTATAGATCCTTCCCAACACCAGAGCTCCGTCCCAATCAAGAAATGCAAGGGATGGGGGCAGGGCAGGGGAACAGGATTCAGTGGCAAGGAAAAACTGTTTAGGTGGGGCTTGAGTGGTACAGCAGGCCCTCCCCGGCAGCACCATCCTGAATATTGCATAGCATCAGGGCTTCTCTCTTATCCTGCAATCCCCCACACCACCCACAGACATCCTTAGCCAACTGCATTTTGGATGAGAGTTGCGCAAGAAGAGAAGGGATGTATCAAGAGCAGAGGCTCAAGGCCAGCCACAGGAGAGCAAAGAAAAAATGTGATTATGTGAATTGTAAGCCAGGCATGCAAGACTTGACAGAGTCATCTGATGTCTTCAAGGTTTGAGGGCATGCCTGGCAGACCCCACCTTCACATCCAACACTGACAAAATTGGCTATCAAGTTACCCCTCAGACTTGTGATTTTGATCCTGTGATAACAGATGCTCTACAGTAGCCTTGTGTAATAACTTTTCTACCAAGCCCACACTTTGATGGGAAGCTATCCATTCCTAGGTGTTGCAGTAGGTCTCATGCAGCAGTGGGGCTATACCTATGCCCCTTTTGGCTTGTATTGGAGCCCCTGTCCTTCTTCCTCTGCTAGCCTCTGCTTCAGGGTAGCTGATCTGGTTCTTTAGACATGTACCAAAACTACCTGTAATGGTGTGCCCTTCCCCAGATTTGCAAAGCACAGCTTTACACCCTTTTGTGATGCGCTTCCCTTTTCCTCTTGTGCATGCCCCCTGGCTGGGGAGGTTTGGGTGACATTTGCTTACCCCACTCTCTCCTGCCATGACTTGGCACTGTGATTGTCTCCATCCATCTGGCTCGGGATGGTGACTCAGACTCTCTGATGAACTGATCTGTGCTGGTGTGCAGTTAGGGCAGCTGTGCCCTTAGTTCTGCCGCCAGACTAATCCAGAGTCATCCCTGACATGCCCTTCTCACTGCTGCCTCTTGCACACACCCTGCAAAGTTTGCTTGGAAGGCTGATATCTCTGCTTCACTGCTGCACGTGGCTAAACCAGTTCACTTTGGTTTAGTCTAACCCCTAAATATTAGTCTCTACTAAAATATTACCTTACTATATGTTCTTTTCTTTTTTCAAGGCCCTAAGAGGGAAATTGCAGCCCATCATAGGAAGAAGCATGGATGCCATACTGCTGAGACAGCTTTTGCCCCTCTGCTTGGAGGTGGGGAGGTCACTCAGAGAGGCCACATTTTAATGCTTGTGCTGAGGACTTTTGCCCCGTGTGGGTTTCCTTGTCTCTTCAGCAGTATAATGCAGCCATGGTGCCCCTATTTGGCCAGACTGCTACACACACACATACATATACCCAGGGTCTGGCTGGCTCAGAGGCCCCAGTACTGGGGAACTGTTGAGTATAAATATGAGTAAAAGCAGTTTGCCTGCGTGTTATGACCTGGGGTAATAGAGTTCATCAGTGTAGTGTAAACCCCGTGGAGGTGTGGTGATCTATGTATTCTTTAGCAGCAAGGTGCTTGTGTGCCTGCAGGCACACGAGATATCTGTGAAGACCCATGGATTGTTAGTAACCCTACGTGCCCCGGAGAACACGGATTCTGGGCAAGAGCAGCACACAGCCCTGAACTGGGGAGTGCTTTCCTTTATGGTCTGGTACAGTTCCTGTTCACATCTAGCCTTAAAAAAAATTTCTTGACTCCTCTTGAAGTGAGTGTGTGTGAGGCTGGGAGATGGCTCTGAAGCACAAAAGAGGGAGGTGGGAGGAGGACCAAATAAGGAGAGTTCTTCATGTGGCTTGGGTGCATGGGGAAGCAGTCAGCAGGCTGTGTCACTGCATCAGAGCTGAGTTTAAAATTTGTCTGAAGTGTTTCAGCTCTGACTGCTACCACTTCTACCTTTAAAAACACAGTGCTTGTTGCACTGTGAGCAGCTGTTTTCCCAAGATATTACTGCAACTCAATGTCTAACCCACCATTTGTTCAAAGAAGTGCCCCAGCACTTCTTTCTGTCTTATCTGGGCAGTTGAGTGGGGGTTTTTTGTTTGTTTGTTTTTGTTTTGTTTGTTTGTTTGGTTTTTGTTTGTTTTGGATTTTTGGGTTATTTTTTTTGTTTTTTAACACCTGGAGTAGACTCCAAACAGCTTGATTCCTCAGATTTTGAGAAAGTCCTAGGAGTTACTTTATGCTCTCTCACCTTCCTCAGGGTACAAAATATACCACGTAGACATTAGCAAGAGTTACATTCTCCACTTGCTTTGAAGAAAGCGCATAAGGACAGAATGTGCTTATCCCATAGCTGGTGTTCTCTGACTTCTGTATCTCGTTTTCCCCACACCCACAGAACTGTGCTTCCTTTAGGCATGAGGGTCTGGACTCTGAATTAGTTTTCATGCGCAAGTTTCTCTAATGGTTAATGGAGCTGTCTCTTATTTCACGTAGATTCTGTGTTGCAGGCTGGAAGATCATGCTGACAGATGGGAAAGAAGATGTAGAGGAAAGTCGATGCTAAACCAGAGAGAGAGGGTTAGGCACTGCACTAAACCAGGTGGTCAGGAGGTCCTCTAACCTCTCATTGTGCTAATCTGGCTGTCTGGATGAATAGACATGAGGTTAAAAAAGCAAGTGACTCTACGTGTGTGGATCTGCAATGGATGCAGTAGCAGCAGCATCTCCACCAGTAATCCCCTCCATAATATTTACTGGCTTCTCCCTGTTGCAGATGTGAGTTCAGCATTGCAGGCGCCACTTTTAATGCTGAAGGCTCCGCTTGTTTTAAAATATCAAAATGAAGGTGCAACATAAATAGCAATGAGGAAAGCTGCTAAATTGTTTGGACCATTAAGCAACCTTGAAGTTCTGAGGGATACTCCAGTGGGCGTTTTCTAATGCTTTATATGTTACATAGGCAGTCTTCTAGCTAAGTTGTTATGCAAGACTTATCCTTAGTAAAGTTCTTCTAGCAGAGGTATTAGTTCTTGATTTGCTGTGTGCTGCCTCCACATGCCTTCTGGGGAAACGGAACTAAGGACTGACTAATCAGTTTTTCTCAGTGGAAATGGATAGAGTGCTGTTGAGTGGTAGATCTGCAATCAGGGTTTTAGAAACGTCCTTCAAGGGACAGCACTTCATGAACCAACACTGAATATAAGAAAAAAATGGACAAGCTTGACCAGGACTGCTCTAGGAAAAGTGCGAAGCCAAAGAGATGAAGTGAGCAATGTGTAGAAGCAGGGAGGAGCATATGTATTTAAAGTCAAAATTAAATAGTCTAGCAATAATTCTGCAAACCTGTTTTACACCCACTCAATCTCTTGCTGGCAAATATTTCTAGCCACATTACCATCACTGTGTGGATTAAATATAAAGAAGGATTGTGCAGCAGAGTCAACTTTGCTAAGAAGTTTGGAAGTTCTACATTTCCCTAAGTCCTGAAGAGAAAATGCAGGCAGAGACACTGATATTGCCATAGGCCTGGCAGCAAAGTAAAATGCATTAAGTTGGGCTGTGGATCTTTGCTCTTGGCCAAAAAGGGCTTTTACCTCTCCTATGCAAAGTGACACTGGGGCACTGGACTGCTGAACAAAATTTGATAGCCAGGTCCTCAGGCTGAGGGAGGCAGGATAAGGACACACTCAGTCAGTAGGGTCTCCCACTGTGCCCTAAACATTTCATTTATTTATGGAAATGTGCTTTTCTAGAGAGCTCCAAGGACTACCAAAGCCACGTGTGTTTGACTACAAACTCTGGAAGAAGTTTTGTTGTCAGCCACCAACAAAAGGCTGCTGCCCAACTTGTCTGCAGCTACTGACATTCCAGTAATTTTTGCACTCTCCCTCATGTTTGGATGTACACTGTGGCAGAAGTGAAGTGTGCTCAGAGGCCCCACCCTTGTCAGCTGGAGAGAGATGACAAGGATCCCTTTAGATCCTTGACACAAACTGAAGAGGGGTTTCCCCAGGACCCTTCCTGTGGCCCATGTCTGCCCAATTAACAGGCAAGGAAGAGAAATGAATTTGCATGGGTTGAACTTATGTGCAAAAAAATGTTCCTGCAGGGAAAAACCCCCATAGAAATGTTGAAAGTGAACTTTTCTGGGAAGGAGAACAACATCAGTTCTGTTAGAGGAAAAAAAAATGGGCTTTCCAAGGGGGAATTAGAAACAAACAGTTTAAAAATCAATGTTTTGATTAAAAATATTCCATTTCTGTTTCTCAGCTTAAAAAAAAAAAAAAAAAAAAAGGAAAAACAAAATGATAGCTAGAGTGGAAATGCCACTTCGTCACGTTTGCTTTTATTCCATTAAAAAAAAAAAATAGGAATATGACACTTTAAAGCAAAACAGAGGGAAAAATTGTCACTTTGAATCTGTTCCAGACTTCAGTGGGAAAGCTGACAGCTTTTTGATAGAAAAGACTATCTCAAAAGTATTTTCAGCTGAAATTCTGTGAACAAAAATGTTGATTTTTTTTTTTCCCCAAGAGTTTCTGGAAAAAAGTAGGCACTGCAGCTTGGGAATTGAGTGTTGTATAGGGACTGCTCTGATGTGCTTTAATATGATATTCTGCTGTAGATGAGCTTTTCTTCCACACGTACATGAAGAAAAAAAGATGGAGTGCACCATCATACTCTAAATAAAATACTCTGCATCTCTACATAGGTAGGAATGAGCTGAAGCAAAAGTGAAGAGAGCTAAGTGTGGTTTTCCCATGTTAAGGAAAGCTCAGGAGTTGAATTCAAGGAGTGTATTTATAGCTCCTGCTAAAACACTGTCAAAGTTTTCCCTTGGAAAGCACCATTTCCTTGATACTATAATTTTGTGAAAAAAATTGCAGAAATGCTCAGTTTCAGGTAAGCTGGAGTATTTTGTTTTGATTTGCATTTCATAGAACTGCAGACATGCTGGCTGGGAGGGGTCATGGCAGGTCACAAAGTTTGGCCTCCTCTTTAAATACAACTGTTCTGCTGCCCACGTGAGATCAGGTCACTGTGGCTTTGTCTAGCTGAGCCTTGACAAGGTTGCAGGTCCTACACTTACTTTCAGAACCTGCTGCAGCCTCTCTGGTACAGAATTTTTTTTCCATATGTGCAGTCTGAATTTCTGCATTTCAAACAAAAAGTCTGTGTAGTAGCAGCAGAAACTCTCTGTTCTTATCAAAGCAAGGGACTTCAGCACCAGTGAAGAAAATGATTCTCACACTTCCTAAACAAAATGCATTTTCCCCAATATCTTTAGTTCACAGGAAAGCCTCTCATCTGAGCATGTATTTTTCCTGGGGGAAAAAAAAAAGTGAACTTGTGGCATCTTTCCTAAAGAGAAAGAAAGGTTTTGACAAGTCCTGACAGTGTGATGATTTTAGGCATAAGCATAATGGTACATGCTGATCAGAAGCTGAAGGCAGACAAATTTGAACTGAAGAGGAGACAGAAGTTAAAAAGGACGACACCAGCTGCTCTGATGGGGTTTATGGTAGACAGTGCTTCAGCTGGAGCCTTTCAGGCAAAACTGGATACCTTTCTAAGAGATGATGTAATGCAAGCAACTTTCTCCATAGAGTGCTGAAACTGCTGAGTGAGTTGCTTTCCAGTCCATGTTATCCTGGAAGTTGTATTAGCCCAGATGACCCCTTCTGGCTTTAGATATGTTTCCTGTAGCAATATCAAAAGGCTTTAAGTGGTTATGGGGATGCTGTAAGTGCATACAGCAGTCCCTGCTCCCAAAGGTCAGCAATTTGGGACTGAATAACAGCTAATTTCAGACCTGCTCCTTTCTACCAAGGCCTGTGAAAGAAAATGAGTCTGAGACCAGGATGGAGTTGAAGGGTAAGGGTGGCTGGAGAGAAAGAGGACAAGGTAGGCACAGTGCTCCATGTGTCCCAGGGAATGGGGGAAGGAGACAGGAGGCGACCAAAGATGGGAGTGGATGGTGATTCCTCAGTGTCCAGAAGGGGAGTGATGTTAATCAAAGCAAACACCAAAGGCAGAGCTGTGTTGTCCCTCTGACTTCTTTAGTTTACTTGTGGGGTTTGGTATTTTTTCTCTGGCTTACCTCTCTCCTTTCCCTTTTTCCCTTTTTTCTTCCAGCTTTATATTTTTCTGCCAGCAAGCTCCAAAAGCCCAAGGTGGTTTAATGCCAGCTTAAGTGCCTTTGATTTGTTGTCTGATGGCAGGCCTGTGAGGGCTAGGGCTGTTTCCTTTGCTGTGGCTATTTGCTTCCCATGAACACGTTCAGCAGCCTTTGGATGTTTCTTTTCTATTCTGCATAGCTGGTGTGTATCTTTGCCCTTGCAAGATGAGAGAGAAGCAAAAAAGAGAACCTGGGAAAGTGGACAAAGAGCAAGTAAGAAAGGAAGAGGGATCAGCAGAGAGACCTGCAGGGATAGAGTGAGAAGGGTTCTGGGTAATGTGTTGGCTCAGTTCAGTAGCATCCAGTTGCATTCACAGCTACCTTGCAGGTGTCTCAGCTGGGATACAGGAGCCAGACTGAGACCATGGAGGAAGCAGGATGAAACCCTAGCCTTGGACTTGGGAGCTGAAGTTTGAGCTTCCTGCTTTTCCATGGGTCTTTTCGTTATATCTTAAAATAATTTACTTAATTTTGCTGTGCTTTAATCCTTGCTCTGGCCATGAAAATGCTAAACTAGAAGGGTACTTCAGGATATGAAGTGCTGTGGTATTGTTGTAGGGTTGAGCTCTGTGGATCCTCTTATCTTCAGATACCAGCCCTGGCGTCTTTGGAGTGAGATGGCCACCAGATGAAACTTGAGATCCTGATGATTTGAGGTGTTAAAAGTACTTTCACCAAAAGGCAGGAAACCTGTGACTCAGAGGTGAGCAATGCCTGGATAAAGCCTCAAAACAAACTTAATGCTTGTGCTACCAAGCAAAGAGAGACAAAGTGCTGTGCAATTGGACTGGATGTGGGCACAGCTATATTCCTGAGAACCCACTAGTTTTTCAGTAGCTCCTCTTACAAAGCTTTTTCTTCCTCCAAAATCCTTTCTGGAGCTGCTTCCAAATCCTGTCCTGCTTCTAAGTCCAGCCTGCTGGATGTCACCCTGAGTTTTAGCCTTCTGATGTTTCAGTTTCTATGATAAAGTTTCTCACGAGGTTTTCTGTAAACACACAGATGTTTTGCTAACTGTCTCTTTGTTTTTCATTCCTTCTCCTGGGACGAGAGAAGTTTGATGGACTCTTTTATTGACCAGTGTGTTGGAGAGGTGGTGATCTCTCTCTCCAATCCAAGACTGTTCTCAAAACTCTATATAATGTGTGAACCAAAATAAACTGAGCTTTTTCTCCACCTTTCACTGGTCTGGAGTTGTTGTCTCTTCGTGTTTGTGTCGCGCTCTCTAGTGACAGCTGGACAAGAATCAAACACAAGCTTCCCACTTGGCCCATCCTGAACTCAGAATCCATTTCTGAAGTAAACTTTCAGTGGCTTCCTCTTCTCTTTCATGGAAAAGCAAGTGTCAAAGCAGATTAGCTGATAAGGGTTTTGATATCTGCCACCAGAAAATAGGTCACAGGCTTCAGAATTACTTCATTTGAAATGAGAGGATTCTTTGTCGCCAAAATTAGTCCAAAACATTTGTTATCAAGCATGAAAATCAAGTTGGTAATTTTTTTTTTCCTCCAGGAACCAAGGACATTACCAACCTGACAGTCCTCTATTTCTCCTGCCCGCTCATTTTCTCTCCCTGTGGTTCAAGCCTGTACTGTATTTATTCAGCCTTAAGGATTGCAAGTATTCATGGTGAAATTGCACAAGCCATGCTGTTACATTATACAACAAGCACTTAGACTTCAATTTCAGGGGTATCCAGCCTCCTCTCTTGCAGCTTGTATTAGGTTTATAAGGTACGCCCACCAGCGTGTGCCCAACATCATCTAAATTAGACAAACAGGCTGACATATTTCCTCAGGTCATATTGTTTGGCTTTGGCAGTTGTAGAGGATTATTTTTACTACTCACCTACAAATAGAAGCTGTTTTATAGAAGCCAGCATATAATTGTCTTTTAAGACACGTGTGGGTGCATGTGAGGACTTGTACGTGTCAGGCATTAAGACTGTAGGTTGGATGCCCTGCTTATATGGGCAGGGCTTGTTGGTTGGCAGGAATGGTACGACTCCATGAGAGATGGACACATCACCAGGCAGCTCAGTGTTGGAATTTTCATGATGACTTCAAGGATGCTACCCAGGGCTAGCTTACTATTCTCTTTAAACCTTCCACATGATGGCTAAAGCTGGATATTTTGCTAAAACAGTGTCTTTCAGTCCTGCTGTAACACTGGCTATGAGACTTTAGAATCTTGATAATAAAACAATAAACCCCCTCCATACTGGCAAGCTGAAGGCTTTGCCTCTAGTGGAGAAATATGATTATTTTTCAAGAAGGGATTTAGAAAAAGTACACTATAACTGCTTCTAAAATGACCTTTCTCACAGTGTCAAGATGCAAGGTAATGCATCTTGAATGCATCTGCTTGTTCCTGGGTCACAGATGAGTCATCTAACTTTAAACATTAGGAGAGAGGCCAGCTTGAAGTCTGTGTTGGCATATGTAGCCAAACTCAACCACAGCTAAACCATTTACCTGGACTGATAACATCCAGTAATGTTAAAAGCTATTGTGTAGGCAATGAAGGACCAGGAGCCCTTCTCTCATCCTTGGGTAAAGATGTGTGTGTTAGGTTTCCTATCCAGCATCTTATTTTGCTCCTTGCAGAGCAGGGAAAAAAAAAAGTGCTTACCAATTTTCTTACTGCAGACAAGGCCTAAGGGACAAAGCATTGTTTGGAAAGGCTGTTCTCTGTAGAAGCCATATCGATTCTTGGGGCAGAGGGAAGGGGAAGAGACAAAGCTGTTCCCTCTGAGAGTAAAACAACAATTGCCATGGAGAAATTCGGCAAATCTTGTCAGAAGTCTGAATGCAGGGGGTCAATTCATCCCTTTTTTGCCCCCACTGAGCCCTTGTGCATTGTATAAGCTTTCAGCCTAGTCTGCCATATGAGAAAAGCCCCTTCCTGGGCTAGGACAATGGGACCTAGCACAGCTGGTACAGAGAGTACTTCATACTGTCAGGAGTGGGAGGTCTGCAGGGAAATTGGAGGGTGCACAAAAATCAGGGAAGGAGAAGGGATGCTGTATCTTCCTCCAGAATGGGCGTATGATGTGGGAGAGACCCAAAGACAGCGCTTTGATTTCCCACTTCCCAAGCGCTCCCTTCCCCGTGCAGCTGCGAGATCTATTCCCCCGTCAGGTGAAGCCAAGCAGCCATTGATTGGCAGCCACATGGAGCAATGAAGGTGGATCAATGTGAATTGGATTTTTTTAACTTTAAATAAAATTTGTATCGGCATGAAGTTAATTAATAGAGAGCTGTCAGAGGGCTCCTTGGCACGTCAGTGTATTAGGAGGCAATGATACCCTTCGGGGAGGTGGTGGAAGGAGGCTGGAGGGAAAGGGATTCAGCTAGCAGCAAGCTGAAATTAAAAAACCAGGCCAGTCTTTCTCTTGGTCCTGTTTCAATGTTTTTTTTTCATCCTTTCTTCCTTCCTTTGAGATTGCTTTGCCTTTACTGCTGCACCTTCCCATTTTTTGGCCTGTTGCTGTTCTTGTTGCTTGCCATCCGAAATCCCTTCCTGATAGAAATGTTGCTCTGTTGACTTCTTGTGCCAGCACAGCTGTTTCTGGGTCTGGTACTTCCTCCACTCACACCCTCTTCCATCTGGGGAAGTGATCAGAATCCAGCCAGCAGTGGCAAGGCATGGGAGAGCAAGGCTGCAGGTGTATTGGCTATGAGGTACCTCCTGTGCCCTTCAGCTCTAGGCTTGCCAGAGTATGTGGTCTAAGGCAAGTCCTAAAAAAGAGCATCTCTGCCCTAGCAGCCTCAGGAGGGAATGGGGCAGCTGATGGGGTATGGATTACCTTTCAAAGAGAAACAGCACATCAGTCTCACAGGCTCCTCTGTAGCCAGCTGGGGGTAGACTTCAGTGTGTACAGGGACATGGGAATAACCCCAGCATCTCCTGGCAAAGCTCCATAAGGGCTCGAGGTGTGTGTATGTGCAGGCATTTCTCATGACCCTCTGAAGGATGGTGCCTTAAAGAGGCTGGTTCCACTTCACTTTTAATTAAACCTGCCCAAAGAGCAGTAAGATTGGACCTTCTCTGTGAGGCAGGGGTTACAGGGCAGCCTGGCTCCCGCGGGGATGGTTCATTGCATCAATGATCAATGTCTCTTCGATGCTGCCTCTGACTCTGAGCAGGGACATGACTGAAAGACAGAGAATGGAAACCAGATGCAGTTTCCATGGCAACACCCCAAAAAAATGGGAGAGTGGCTGGGGGTGGGGAGAATTAAAAAAAAAAAAGAAAAAAAAAAGGGACGAAGAGGAGCCTCATAGAGATTTAGGTTTCACACATCAATGAATGAGCTTTGACACTGGCATGCCCAGTGCAGGAAGATGCTGCTTTATTCACTCACTGCCTTCTCCTGCATGAGCAGGAGCATGCAGGAGACTCCCTCAGGGCCTGTTCCAGCTTCAGTACCTTCCTTTAGCCAGCAGAGACAGGACCAAGGCACCAGAGCCCTTCAGCACACTCCCGGTTCAAGGCCTGCACATGCCAGACAGGATGGGCAGGGTGAGACCTCGCGGTTACTCCAGTCCCTATCTCCTCCTGTGAAGAGTGAGTTAGGAAATGAAGTGGGAGAGGCAGCTGGGGGACATTTCAGAGCTGCTCCAAGCCTGGCTGCTTGGTGAGGTGGGCAGATCAGGGCTTAGGGCATGTTCCCAGGCATAGGAGAGCTCCAAGCTCCTCTGGCAGCCTGTGGAGGAGCTGAGGGTAGTACTTCCAGCCTTTCCCAGCAGGAGGCACAGGAAAAAAATGGTATAAGGGAGCCGGCTTTGTGAAAGGCTTTCATCTCCTGAGAAATTCTCCTTTCTGTGATTTCCATGCATGCCCACTTATCCCATTATCTGTGTCAGGAGGAAAACAGAATCATCAGGAGTCATGATTTGTATCTCTTAAGATTTTCTTCTCCATGCTTAAGTGAAATCCCCTCTTAACCACTCCCTGTCCTTGCCTTCATAGGTTAAAGCATTTCAGCTCATGGTTTTTCTTATATTCTTTCCTTACTTTAGAGTTCAATCCTGTTGCTGCCTCTTACAGCTGCTTTTCTTAGGCTCCCAGATATGACCTAACATAGAGTCCAATAATACGGTATACTCAGACCTGGATCAATAAAGCTTTTAGGCGCCTAACTCCTCGCTTTGGTGCTTTACTCCTTCACATCTTCCCTGTGGAGCTGTAAAATTCCCATTTTACAGAGTGGCACACTCAAGTAGGAGTTTGCTGATGCTAGCAGAGGAAACTGTGAAAGAGCTGCAAATATCATTCAGCAGCTACTACGACTGTTTTGAAAACCTTAAACTGTCTCCCCGTGTGTCATGAGTTACTAATCATAACTGCATAGGGATCTGGCAGGAATTTCCTGTTATCCCATAGGTGTAGCTGTGATCCCTGCCACTGGAGCACACTCCTTCCTGAAGAGGACCTGCTGAAGAAGGTCCTGCTGAGGAGAGTGACACGTTACATCCAGTGGTTACTTCAAATACAAAATCTAGATCCCACTGCTCTCATATTTTGGAGGTCTTCAAAGCTAAGTCAAGGCTTACAGCTCAGCCATGGTCTATAATGCTGCTGTTGATGATGCCAGATGTCTGCTCTGACACTGGGAGTTTGGGCCAGCTGCCTGCTCTGGCTCTTTCATCCTTTGAAATAAGGGTTGTGCCATAGCATTTGTTGTTGCATCAAGCATGTGGTGGGTGGCCTGAGCCATACCAAACCTGTAAAAATCTAAAAAAATCTGTGCAAGTTAATAATAGGCAGGTTTAAATAAAATGTACAAGGCAATTACAGAATATGAATGTATTTGCAAAGATCAGATCAAAATCCAAGGTGCCAGTAAGGTTTCTAGATCTATTCCTATTGAGAATAGGCTTTGCTTAGAAAACTGCTGCACTTGAGAACTGCAGCCAAACATCAGCTTGGCATTTATTCACAATAAACAATACCTTGGTAACAGAGTTTTCCTTTCTTTCTTTCATTTTTCAAAAAACCCCTTACCTCATGCTTAGAAGAGATGAGGTCTTATGGCTCCTTACTTTCCTGTGTTTCTGGTGTTACCTACCTAAGGCAGAAGTGGCCTTAGTCGCAGTTGTGCTGTCTCTGGGGAACAGGGATGCCCCTCTGGCTGGAGGTAGAGCTTGTTCGATGGTGCTACCGTGCAATTATGCATTTCTTTTCTAATGAGATCGTTAGGAGTGCAGTGCTTGTCGCTGATTAGAAGTTCCTAGAATAGAACTTGCTATTTTCTTCTAATTACATTATATAACAGTGTAATTCACAAGGATAGTAGTTAAGACAAAGTATATGGATTTAGGAGATTGGTTTCTGGTTCTGTTGTGACTTTTTTTTTTTTAAGACACTACCGCAACCTTTCTGTATGACATTTGGGTAAGTCGCTTAATATTCTCTGCAGCTGAGATCCTCAAAAAGTAAATAGACACGTAGATCATTAAGTATCTAATTATCTTAGAGGATATGGACTTCTGCTCCCTAGATGCCAAATGCGGGGATAACTTCAGAGATGCACGTAAAGCCCTTTCGGATACCACAGTAAATATTAGAAAAGCCAGTAAATAGTAGTGTGTGCATTATAAATCTTTTTTACTGAAACTCAGCCTGTTGCATTAATATTGGTTGTTCATGGAAATTAAGTTTGATATAGTTCAAAAAGAGACAGCTCTAAGTTACAATCAAGTCATCAGCATGTGGAGTGTAGGGGATGCAAAGACTGCATAAAATGGGTGAAGCTGGGAACAAGTTTGCACCTTTTTTTGCTGTAGCTGGAAATAATGTTTCCTATCAAAGCCTATACCTTTGAAGAACTTGGGCCATTATCATAATATTCTAAAGAAGCAGATAAGATAGAGGGGAAGTAGACTGTGAAAGATAAAAATAAATATGAAAAAATGAAAACAAGTGGATAAAAAAATAGGAAAATAGAAGAGAAACAATATGAGCTAGGAAGCACTGATTTTTAATATATGTATATATATTTTATATATATATATAAATTATATATACGTATATATATATATAATTGTTCTATTTCTCTTTGTTCATATATTTTTACACATATACAAAAAGAACACTGGAAAATCTTCTGATGCCAGCTGAGGTATTTGTTACAATGGAAAATGTGCTCAGTTTGTATGATAACATCAAGGTCATTTGTTAATTATATGGCTTTATCAAAAATCTTGTTGAAAGTACTGACTTTCCAATGACATCCAGCTTAGCTTGTATCCTCCTGAAGAGGAAATCATAACAGACAGTCTAAGGCCTTTGGATAAGACTGTATTGCTTATTTAGGATGTAACACTTTTTCAAGCAGACCTGCTTTAACCTTGAACCCGAAGAAAGCCAGTAGAATTTACCTTCACCTGCTCCAAGAAGTAAACAATAAGATTAGAACCAATAATAATAGCGAAACAATACACAAGTGATTGGGGGTATAGGGCTCCATGGGACCTCTTTGGGTCACCAAATCCACTCCTCTGGTATTACTGGCAGCCATGCTGTAACCTTTTCCATAAGCCTTGAGGACACAGAGGAATGTTGGCACACACTTATAATAATCAACACTCTCTGTTCTGAAGGGTTTAACTCCTAAACCCACCCTGCTGGAAATAGACTGATGACACCAAGAGAGGCCCAGGGGACAGAGGTGATGATAGGTGGGTCTGCTTAGCTGTGGCAGTTGTGAGATGGAGCAAGTTACATGCTAGCAGTACTATTCCTAACTTAAAGACTGCGTCTCAGATGGCAGACTTCTGAGTACAGGTTTTTGCAAATGAAATAGAAGGACAATGTGGTGACAACATGATCCAGGGACTTGTATGGATAGACAGGACTGGTGAAAAACATCTTGGCTTGGTAATGTATCATGCATTGTTCTTCAAGAGCAAAGTTATGAGACCAAAGTTGCATCCTACCTCTTAATTTCTAGGCTCTTTTTGGTGTAGGACATCAAGACATTAGGGCATTGAATTATAGTTGAACATTCCTAAGATGTTTTCTTGCCTACTAGCTGTCCACTATGGGTTCTTGGCTACCTCAGATGCCAGCTAACAACCTACTGTACTCAGTCCTGCTTTCACTGTGGCTTTGCCCCAGTGGGAGTGGATCAGACCCATAACATGTGTTCACAGTCTCCAGACTGGATCATGTCCAGCATGGATGTCTGCAGACCCTTGCTGAATACATCCTATGGAGGAAGTTAGTCCAGAGAGCCTTGATTTCTTTTGCCTGAAGCCCTGAGCCTCAGGACTCCATTATTGTGCTGTACTTTCATTTTGCAAAATAGTTATTCCTTACTGATGAGCTTTCCTCTTCTCCACTGGCCTGACCTACGCCATCTTCCTTTCAAAGGGTGTTAAATAATTAAATAAATGCTGGGCAACACTTCTACCCAGCTATTGTTCTTAAGCACTAAATCACTTGCACATTAATTGAAACTTCCCCTTCCTTCTCTTTCTTCTCTTTTCCCTCCAACCCCCAGCAAGGTATTTGCCCTAATTTCCTTTCATGGGTCCTTTTTTTCTCTGCCTTTTCTTTAACTTCAGGCATTCTCAGAGGGCACCTAAAGTTCTTTGGATATGCAGTTTTGAAATGTGCAATTTGGCAGCAGCATGAGCCTAGGATTGAATTAAATTAACTCGAGGCACTCTGAATTTTTTTATTAAATTACTTCTTTTAAAGTTACTACAGAATGTTTCACTTATTAATTTTTTTTTATTATTAAATGAAAGGAAGAAAGGAAAAAAAAAGACATAAAACTCAGGAAAAGTCTGGAGTCAAGACTTGTTTAGTTTTTAGGGTTTTACTCCTGCAGACATCTCTTTGGTTTTATAGCAAGGTTCTTCATTTGGAAAGGTTATGGAGCCTCACAGATGTCCTCCTTCACTTCTGGCATGTATTTAATAGCACACTAGTTTAATATATGTAAGAACAGCCAAAGCTTATTTGAGCATCACTGTCATCTGTTAAGGATCCTTCAAATTCACGTGCTTGATTGTCATGGAAAGTACATACACCAGTCAGGCAGGCATTTGTATTGTCAAAGAACTCAGAGGCACTGTGAGACAAGACAGACCATAGCAAGAGTCTCGTATTTTGTGCCATGTCAACATACAAAGAATTCCTAAAAAGGACTAAAGAGGCAGATCCTAGGTGTTGGGGAAGAGAGTTTTGGTTGTGATGATGTCAGACAGTCTGCAGTTGAATATCAATTGTCAGCACCTGAATGGTGGTGATGGTGGAAAAAGCTGGGATTTGGTAGTTATTTCTTGGGTTGTCCACTTCTGGCTGTGGATGATCTAAGGAGATGTGTTTTTACAAAGTGGTTTGTAGCTTATCACTACTCAGTATGGTTTTGGTCTTGGATCTTTGTTGGCCTTCCTTATTCCAGAAGAGAATTCAGCTGTGCAGTGGTCCTGCCTTCTCCTTACTGCCTTGTCAGAAAGGTGTCTAGATCCCACATGTGAGTTACACTGTAAAACAAAGCTGTTATTATCTTTAACAACCTCCTTAAGGCTGAAGATCTAAGGACTCAGCTCTATCATGAGCTGAGACGTTCTGTTGGGATGTTGTAATGTTTCATGTGTGATGGCACCAGAATTCTCAGGGTCATACAGACGGTCCTGTCCTAAATAAAATTGTGTACTGGCTTTGTCCCGTGGCCAGGGAGAAGGTAGAAATTGGCCTGACCCAGAAAAGGGTGCTTGTAATGGCATTTCCTCTAGAAGTTGTTGGGACAGAAGGAGAATGTAATGATTTTGTGCTGCAGCAGTGAAAGCACCAGAGATGCAACAGCTCTCTGGCAGTGAATCGCTGCTGGTTTTTTGAAAAGGTGAGAGGAGACCCCTTTCCCTGGAGATGGATGTGTCCCTTCAGAGAAAGGAGGGATGGAACAGGCCCACCTTTGTCTCTCCTGGGGCCATAATGAACTGAGGGCTCATGAGTGAGAAGCACCCTGTGCCTGCACCGCTAGCCATGGCCAAAGCCAAGCTGTGGGTGCTGCTGACTGCATGATGGCAGCACTGTGCCACCCAGCCACTGTGACAGCCTTGTGCCACCCATCTGCAGGGATTCGTGCACCAGTGCAGCTCTGTCTGAAGGCGTGGAATATCAACCCCTCTGCTGAATGGGATGGGAACTACTGATGAAAAACTTTCTCACAGAGATGGCTTTAGCTACGGGGAGCTGCTGAGGGAAAAGGCTGTGCTGTAAACATCTAAGGAAATAAAAAAGGAAAGAAGGTTAGGAATTAATGACCTTTTTCCTTTCTTGTTCTCTGTCTCTTTCATTCTGCTCCTCCCCTTCTTTCAGGTATTTCCTCATAGCCCTTTTGAAAGCCAATCTCTGTGCCATTGGCTTTCCAATTAAAAAGGTCTCATCAGCTTGATTTGCTATTCTTTCCATGCACCCCTAATCCTTTCTCCTGAATTAAACCAAACCCTGAAGTACATAAACATGAGTTGCCAGAAATGGATTTAGATTTTTGTATCTCTAATCCTATCTGTTTATATCAATACCTGCTATTGTTTGTCACCAAGAAATGCCATTTTCCATAGGAATTATTAAATTGGAGAAATGTGGCTATGGATGTCGTTAAAGAGAAAGTAACAAATTGACCTATTTCAGCTCCTGTTTTCCTTGGAAGTAGAAGGACATCTGTGTGTGTGTGTGTGTGTGTGTGTGTGTATGTGTGTGTGTGTGTGAGAGAGAGAGAGAGAGAAAGGAGACTGACTGGCTAGAAAACACGTTCCTGGTTTGTTTACTATAATTGATGAGGAACAGTTTGACCTGGAGAATCAATCTTGTGTCTTACTCCTGATAACTCCAAAGGACAGGAGAAATCAGAAATAAGCCACTGAAGCAGCAGATGAAGGAAGGAACAAACAAGGGGCAAGAGCAGGAGAGACAGGAGAGGAACAAGCATGCAGATTGTCCCAGCTCACTGCATTTCTAGAAAGATGCAGCAGTGCAAAACTGGATTTCCAAGAACACAATGTAAAAATTGACCATCAGACTTTACCTGAAGTTTATTTCAGAAACCAAATGGATATCATTAAACAAAATTTGTGTTTTCTTTGTCCTTTCTAATTTTTCGCTTCATACTTGAGTATTAGGAAGTGGCAAATGTTTTAGTTGTGTTGGCTTTTTGTTGTGTATTTTTTCCTGTACAGATAAACTGACGAGGGTATTATTTTGCTGTATCTTTCCCTTTTTATCAACCCAATGTTTTCAAAACTGCCTGCCTAGCTATGATGGTTTTCACAAGGAAGAGAACAATATGGTCAGAACCCTACTGATGGTGGAAAAACTAATATTATCTTGGTATTGAGGACAGCTCTTGTCTTGAGGATAGCTTCCCCTACAGAATTTTATAGGCATCACTAAAAGCTTCAGAAATATCTCCCTACTGTGATAAGTGTGGACAGTGTGAATGCTGTCCCCAGGTGTGGCACCACAATGTGCTGGAACAGAAAGCACACTGCACCTGTGCAGTAGCCACTGGGAAGATTCCAGTGCCTCTCCCCAATTTTGCAGAGACAGGCATGCAGAAATTTATGCAGAGAACAAAATGAAGAACATCAGGAGAAAAGATATAAGGTGTTTTGTGGGGTAATGGTCACTCTTTCTGTTCTCCAGCATATAATGCCTAAGTCATGTCTTTGTATCAGTATCATCTTGATAACAAACATCCCAAATTGCTCTTGTTCTGTAGGATGTCACTTGAAATTCCTCTTGTGTTACATACCTGCATGCACACACAAGTCTTCTGCAAAATTTGATCTTGAGATCCTCATCAGTTGAGTAGTGACAGAGCTGCAACTGTACCATAATCCATCATCCCCCTGTGGATTACATGTGCCTCATGTAGGAAACACTCTTGTATGACTTTTTTAGGTGAAGTATTAATTTTTGCCTTGCTGTGTCCACAGGTTCAAACAGACTGCAAAATGTGCTGTGGCTGCATCCCTAATGGAGTCTCTGTTAGATCAGGAGGCAGAGTTAGTTTCTTCAAATGAAGTGAAATAGATTTGGGTTGGGACAAAGATTGATTGAGTAGGGGAAGTTGAGAAACACCAGTGGAATATATTTACGAAAGTTTCCAGGAAATGGTAAAGAACAAAACAAAATCTACTTGAAGTAATATTTTGTAACGAGTCCTAGGAAAGACAGGCTTGAGGGCAGAGTGCAGGGGAAGAAGTCAAAGAAATATAATGAAACATGCATTCGTTCCGTGTTGAGATTTTTTACTTTGTTGCTTCAGTATCCCTTCTGGAACATGCTGTGCGGAAATATGCTGTTGCTTTCTGCTAATTAAAACATCTGGCACTAGTTTATAGAACTCTGGCCTTTAAAATAGTGGGAAGCAGGGTAATGCATTTAATCTTGAATAGCTTGATTTGTTATCTGGTTTAAGCACAGGAGCCTCTGCCCAGATTACTTGCTGCTTGCATTGATTCAAAAAAAGAGATGGGTAAAAATGTTTCACATGTAAAGAGCTAATCAGGGACAGTGTACTGAAATCCTGATCAGTTTTCTTGGATTAAAAAACAAACAAAAAAAAGGAACATTTTTTCAAATCTCTTTGCTATTCATTGGAGTTGAGGTTTTATTTATTCTTGCTAATTTAAGCAACCTTCAGCCTGGTCGATAGAGAGAATGGGTTACCTTCAAAAGCAGGGTGCTGTAGGAACTGGAGTGTGCTTCCTCTGGATCGATGTTGAATTAATAATCCAGCATAGTGTAAGAGGGTGCTGTAGCTGTGCTTTAAGCACAGTTCTTTCTAGTGAGAAATTAAGCCAGGTGGGGAGCAGCTCTTAGTGAGTCAGTTCTGAACTTCTGCCCCACCTTAATAATAAGCTGAGTCTGGAGCAAAACCTTCCTCCGAGGAGGTGTGTTGTGGTGAGCGTCAGCTGAGGAACTGAAGGGGCATTTATCTCCATGGTGGCAGCATTTGACTCTTTGTGGTTTCCACAAATCTCCTTTAAAGGCATTGATCGCCCCTGTCGGCAGGATTAGTGGAAGCGGTCATGCAGAACATGTTTGTAAAAATGTTTTTTAAAAATTCTTCTTAAATGTACCAAATCTTGTAAGGGATCTAACTGTGCTGGAGAAAGGGAAAGGTCAGCTTTAGAGAACAAGGGATGGCTTTCACTTCAGCTGCTTTATCAGAGTAGAGTTATGATTTTTATTAAAGGAGGGACTTGCATCAGGGACTGCATCCAGGCATGTTCTGTGTAAAGCAAACAAGCTCTGCCCATCTAGACAAATCTGCCAGTGCCCCCCATCTGCCCTGCAGCCCTCCTGGTATTTCAGTTCAGAGCTCCCCAGACACAGCTCTGTCAATGCCCCTAGCTTTTGACCAGCAACGTTCCTCTTGCCTCTTCTCTATTCCAGTGCTGGTGTCAAACCCCACCTCAAGTCTGACCTTTTGAGCTTCAAAGCAGGAGGTAGATTTAGTTGAAAACTTAAAATGCTTTCTGCATTGTGCCTGTATGTGTGTTATAGAACCCAGCAGGAAAACAGACCTTTCGCCTGGATGGCTAGAGCTAAGTAAAGTTGACCTTAATACAGAACTGTGCCAGATATCCCAAATTTAGTTCAACATGGATGCTCCCAGAGTGCCCTATAAGACTGGCTTCTAATACTGAGGGGAAGGCTCTTCACAGATTATAAGGACCTACAGAGTATGTGCAAAACACATAATGCTACATCATATCAAAAGATCTAGCTCCAGATGAGTTGCTATATCCACATGGAAAAGTGCAGTTCTGGTCTTAAGTTCTACAAGTAAAAAAGGAAACAAAAGTACAACAACAACAACAATAAAAAAAACCCCACAAAAAACAAAAATGCAAAACCAAAACCCCCAACAAAACAAAAACCTCAAACAAAACAAATACCAAAAACCAAACCACCACCTCCAGAACTGCTAACAAGGGTACTGTTGCTGATGCAGCTTTGCTTATAACTAGTCTGCAGATCCATCCAGAATACGTGCTGTGTTTTACACCCTGGCCACCAAAGTGTATGCAGGTTTACAGGAAGAATTGGTGAAGTGGTGATGGTTTTGTGCAGAATATTGCCATGTCCTCATGTTCTTCCTGTAGGGCAAATGCCAATAGGTGGCAGCGATAAACCTCACTCCCCCTTGCTGTAAATGGTGTCTGTAAAGGGAGGGACAGGGACAAAGATATTAGATAAGGGAGAAGGGTGGTGCAGACAGGTGCTGTGATGGGAGATTAATTATCTGCCTTCAGTGTCACACGACATGTTAGTTAGAGCAGAGACCCCGTGGGCCAGGGAGGGATGTTTGCTTTTTGCAAGCCGCATCCCTTGCAAATAGCAGTGCTGGCTCCAACTGCTGCCCTGCATAACACCAGGATAATTCTGTTTGTCATTTTCAGACAGTCCTCCTCTGCCTTGTCCTTTAGGCTGCTAAAAAGTTGTGATGTGTCTGGGCCCACTGGGGAAATGGCTGTCGCAGGGTTGTGAGGGCAGCAGATGGGCTGCAAGAATCACTGCAACAACATGGTGGGAGTACTGGAAACAGGAGACATGCAGCTGCTTGGGATGGCCTGCCGTGGTCCCTCTGTGTCATGTGTGTGCCTTTCTCTCCTCTCCTTGCCCTATTCCTCTGCAAAATGAATGCTCCTTACTCGTTACTTTGAAGATTAATGGAGTTCAAATCCTTGTGTGGGCATATTGTAGTTTTCTCATGCCGGTTCCCAGCAGGGTCAACTGGCCCAACCTAAGCCCCGTGCTGCTGGGTAAAGGCTGCTGCCCATAGCTGAGTGAGCTCCTTCACAGCTGAGCTGAGTGTGCCTTCACTCGGTGTGGCAGTGCTGCTGCTACCCTGCACTGGCTGCTACCACAGTGTGTTTATGTGTGACAGGGGGGGACAGAAATCAGATGTTCTCCTGCCTTTTTGGCCAAGCACTCTGGCAGTTCGTGCTTAGGAGCTTCCGAGGACCCAGACCTTCTCTGTTCCAAGGAATGCACCATGGTTTTATCTTTCTACGGTGTTTCTTCCACGGTTTTTGTCATATGTCAAGTGCAGGATGGCCCTTCTGGGAATACTTGAAGCTCCAGCTGCTGGGCTATGGTGGAATATAATGGGTTTTTCTGGTTGATGTGGCAGACTTCAACTAAAAGAGCATGTGTGTCTTAGGCCGTTTATTTAGTCCTGATCTTTGCACAGTTAAGGAGTGGGCTTGATATTTTCTCACAGTGGATGGATCTGCCCCAGCCCCTATGAGTTCTTGTAGGGTGGATGTCCCATTTGTGCCAGTTTGCACTGGCTTCAGAACTGGATGAGCTATCCTTACACCCAGTGCTCTGAGTGATTTAAATGTGCTCAGTGGGATATGGCTGAGGGCCACAAACCCTCCTTCACATAGAGACCACCTCACAGTGGTCAGGTGCAAATGGTAATGATTTTAATGTGCCACCAGAATGCACAGGAGTCAAACTCATAATCTGGTGGCAAAAGGTTTTGAAGGTAATGTCTTTTTAGCAATTACTTTTATAGCTCTATCTAAGCAGTTTTCTGTCTGCAACTCTGTGAGGCTCATCCAAACCCCTTCCACATAGCCGAGTCTCAGCCCTTTGATCTCACAACATAAAAAAGCCCCTCAATGCAGTTTTGGTTTTCTGTGAGTTGTGTCCAAGTAGGAGGACTGTTTTTGAGGCCAAGTGAACCAGGAACATATTCCTGCTTGCAGCAGACAGATGTTCTCACCATGCCATCCATCCTGGAAAAGGACTCCACTGCATTCTTGCCCATCTGCTAACTCTGCGAACCCAGCCAGTGGCCTTAATCCACCAAATAATTAGTTCTCTTTTTGGATAATGTTCTTTCCTCCTGAGACTTTTAGGACCAACTATATTTCTTTAATGCTTTTTGAACTGCTGTTTTTGCACCCTTTCCAAGAGTCCCCTGAAAGAGCAGAAGTCCTATAGAGAAAGAGAGAAAGCTCCAAGGAGGTGCAATACTGGCATTTTACACACACTCCATGCCCTCAGCCAAAGGGAAAATATGAGACTGTTAGCTAGAAAACCATGAGAAACAGAAACATCCCATCATTGGCAGCAAAAATTTTGCTAAGCATCTGCACAGTAGAGCTAAAATACACGTTTTCAGCAGGCATTTCTACATCTTTCCACATCTCTCTGTATCTGCCTCATTTCCTATTCTCTCAATTTTCTACAGCTTGCCTTCCTTACTACTCTTTCCTCTCCTTCTAATCTCTTTTCTTGTTTTTCCCATTATACCCCCATCTGCTTTTAAATAAATAAATGAAATTTTGCACTAAATATTGCAATTATTTTTCCCTCTTATTTCTTGCTTCCCACCTCCATTCGTCATGCAGGATAAAAGCAATGCTTCCTAGCATGAAAAGCATGTGCAAGTGGTTACACCAGAATTCTTATCAGCCCTCTGATTGCCTCTTGTGCTCAATATCTGGGTAAACCTGACAAATGTCAGTCCTATTTTACTTAGGTGCAATGGGCCAACAGAGAGGACTCATATTAATTGGTCTGGTGACCAATTGATGCTTAGGTTAGAGTCCTTTGCTCAGGTCTCTTCCTCTACAGCCTTTTTGGAAGGCTGTCATGTGGCAGAGACTGCCAGTTTTATGTTGTCATTTTGCACTGGGACAAAGCTGATGCTTCTCTTCATTTGCCCTGCTTGTCTGAAGAGCTCACCTCAGTCACAAAGAGTGGTTTATTTCAGAAGAGTTAGTGCTCATTTTATGCTAGTTAGGCAGCATGCTAGTGTGGGGAGAGTTAAGAAACCTGAGGAACTCGGATGAGGTCTAGGAAACATCCATGTTCCCTGTGTTTTTAGGGAAAGAGGACATGACAAACCAAGATATGCTGCAGAGTCGTCACTCAGAGCTGATGCCTCTGCCAGTGGAGGGCTTGTTCAGTGCCCAGGTTCTCTGTGAAGGCTTCACTGTGTCTGCACTGCACCACAGCTCGCTCCTGCGGGAGCCTTTTTAAGGCACATCTCTCATAGAGGGACCTTGGCATGAAAAGAGCAGCAATTAAGTTATAGAGTGATGAAGCCAAGTTTTCCTAATGTTATAGTCCCCACTTTGTTTCCCACAGGTTGGTTTAGGAAAGTGGGTGTTCAGTACCAGCCTCCACACTGAATAAAAAGGGAGAGAGATTTTAAATTTCTAGACAATCTCTGAAGCCTTCCACTTTAACCCTGAGTGTGTGATTACTTTTACAAGCCTGGACACTGTATCAGTATGGGTCAGTTAGCATCTCTGTCCTCTGTATTTTAATGACAGGTAAATTGAGATGCAGCATGCCTTGCTAATAGCATGTCAGTCCACAAACACCATATCTAGGAACATAACCCGTGTCTCCTGAGCCTTGCTTTTTAATCTGAGGCAGAGGCAAAATGTTATTATTGGATTAGGATCTGTGGTCTTTATATCTGATAGATTTGAGCTGAAGGACTTCTGGAGTCCAAGTTCCTCTCATGCTTTTCCTCATGAAAACAATACAGTGTAATTTTATTTGCACAGTGTACTTGATCTGGGGATTATGTGAGAGGGGAACTGGGGAGAAAGGGAGCAGCATTAAGAGTGGGTGAGTGCAAGAAGGCAACACAAGAAAAAGGCACTGGAGAGTGAAGAAGGGAAAAGCTAAAGAAGGATGTTCGGACAAGATGCAAAGGGAGAAAACAAGAGAAAGCAACCTGACAGAAAGGAGAGAGATTTGAGGCTAGGGTGGCAGGGGCAGGAAGAGGTCAGGAAGCAAGGAACAGCACGATATTTAATCTCAGAGCGACTGCAGCTCTTTAGCCAGGTGGCTGGTGGGATAACCGGCAGGAAGCTGGCATTTACCTGTATGCTAATTCCTCCCTTCCTGCCAGCCTGGCAGGATGAGTGCCTGCTCTCCCGGTGAGATGAGATCATTTGAAAAGCCCCCCTGGCTGCTATTATGAGGAGCGGCTGAACGCGGGCTCAAGCGTTGTGGTGTGTGATAAAGCACGGTGGCTGGGAGGGGAGGGGGCTGGTGGCAGTGGGAGCACTGGAGACAGGCTGCTCGTTTAGTGCTGCCAAGCTCTGCGTCTGATTAATTATGGAGCAGTTGATAAATAACATTGCGGAGATACGTAAATCAACGGGAGAGACGCAGGGAGCTGAGCAGGACTGAGGGACTGGCAGTGCCCGGGCAGCTCTGCTCCGAGCATCGCTGCTCTTGGCACAGGCGGTGCCACGTTCGGCGGTGGCAGCTGGCAAGGGTGGCAGGCACAGGGGGTGGCAGGCACAGGGGGTGGCAGGCACAGGGGGTGGCAGGCACAGGGGGTGGCAGCGAGAGGCGCGGGAACAAGGAAGCAGGCGCGCTGCTCCGGCCCACGTCACGGCTTTCCAGGGAACTGTCCAAGATACGTAGGTGGTCCCTGCTAATACCACAAGCAAAAAACCCTTAGTAGTCTCTGAGACATTCATCTGCCTGGCCCTCATAGAAAAGGGGGAATGCTCTCCTCACTGCTGCAGACAAAACGTGGGGAAGCCAAGGCTTTGGCAGGGAAGGGCGCTGAACCCAGCTGCCTTCTCTTCTTGCTCTTTCCCAGCTGCAGGTTTGTGATTTAGTCCCTGCACTCTCTCCTTCCCCTGGATAAGGGAGCAAATCTGTTTTTCAGAAGATATCTGTGTAGCTTCCTGAAGACGCATTATTCAAGTGCTGCAGGCAAGGTTCTTCCCTTTGGCTGCTACAGCCCATGGATGGGTGCCCAATGGGTGTCTCATAATGCCTTGGGTACCTTCGGGTGGAGTTGCCTGGAGGGACTCATGGCTTGAGTTTGCCCATGGAACCACAGAATGGTTTGGGTTGGAAGGCACTTTAAAAGTCTTTTCATTTCAACTAGAAATTGTCATGCTATGGGCAAGGAAGTTTCCACTAAACCAGGCTGCTCAAAGCCCAATCCAACACGGCCTTGAACACTTCCAGGAATGGGGCATCCATCTCACTGTAATGACCTTCACCCTGTACCTTTGGTGTTATCTGGTTTCATCCCTGCCTTTCCTCATCTTAAACTAGTATGTTTAAATTAACCCATGCAAAAACAGGAGGAGGAATGTAAACAGCTGACAGCTCTCAGTCAGTGAATGCAGCCATAGTTCAAAAAGACTTTCAGGGGTCACACCTAACCACCAGCACGCAGTAAAACACCAACACTTACACTGGGGAGCAAACATCTGGGTTGTGTCTATACACTAATGTTTTTCCATATCTGGGTAGAATAAAACAAATGGTTAATTAGAGAGGGACAATAATCTAGTGCAGGTGCAGCCCAGCTCACCCTGACTCTGAGCAAGGAGAAGCAGTCCTCTTAAAAAAAAAGACTGGAATGTGGCAAATATTGACTTGATATCAAATTGTGGAGTCTATCAAGTTCTATGTCTGAGGTGCAGTGAAGCAGTCAGCTGATGGTCTAATACTAAAATGTGGTCCATAACTTAATGCAGGCCTTTTGTTTCAAGTAGGGGATAGGCATGGGAAGGTTGGTGGGATGAAACAGCACCGTGGTGAGGTGGGCATGAAAAGAGTCCTAAAATTTTCTTCTGCACAGTAACTCCCTTCATAGCCAAGGCTCCTTGCACAGCCCTGCCTATGAGTTTGTGCCTGTATATGTAAAAAGATGGTTCAACCACTGAAATCTCAGCATAAGTGAAATCTGAAGTTATTCTGGAGTTCACCACAGTGTAACAGCAGAGTCTCAGGATATTGGTTTAACTCCAGGCAGCTGCTTGCTCACTCCCCCGCCAGCAGGATCGGGGAGCGAATCGAAGGGTAAAAGTTGGAAAACTTGTGGGTTGAGATAAAGACAATTTAACAAGGAAAGCAAAAACTGCCCACACAAGCAAAGCAAAGAATTAAATCATCACTCCCATGGGCAGGCAGGTGTTCAGCGATCTCCAGGAGAGCAGGGCCCCATCACGTCTAACAGTTACTTGGGAAAGCAAACACCATTATTCCAAATGTCCTTCCCTTCTTCCTACAGCTTTATATACTGAACATGATGTCACAGGAAATGGAACATCCCTCTGGTCAGGTTGGGTCACCTGCCCCAGCTGTGTCTCCTCCCAGTTTCCCAGGCAACCCCCCTCTCCAAGTCCAAATGTCCTTCCCTTCTTCCTACAGCTTTATATACTGAACATGATGTCATAGGAAATGGAACATCCCTCTGGTCAGGTTGGGTCACCTGCCCCAGCTGTGTCTCCTCCCAGTTTCCCAGGCAACCCCCCTCTCCAAGCCAGCACTGCAGTACAAAAAGCAGAAAAGGCCTTGTCTCTAAGCCCTGCCCAGCAGTAATAAAAACACCACTATATTATCACTACTTTGTTCTGCACAAATTCAAAACAAACCCCCGTACTCTCCACTGTGAAGAAAATTAACTCTACTCCAGCCAAAACCAGGACATGGATCAATGAAGAGACAGATGCAAAGGGAACTGAACCCATTTCCCCTCATCAGAAGGTGAGGCAGTATTTTGAATGGAACAGACAGTGTAGAAGAAAACTGGTTTGAAAAGTTTATAAAACATGAAAATACTGTTCCCATAGGGAAATTAATTTAATTGTAATGTGAAAAGCAGGAGACGCTGATGCAAAAAAAAAAAATACACTTAGTGTTTCTGCATGTGCTCTTGTTCTGCTTCATGCAAGTGGATGCAGGATGCTGAACATAGAACATCATGAACTGTGAAGCAGCAGCTGCTTTTATTGTGGGTTGTTTTTATCAGTGCAGATAGTTAAGTATTTGGATAAGCATCAAAACAAGCAGACATCTTTCAGGAAAAGCAACCATATGGGACTTCTCAGCTTTTAGATCTCCCTATCCCCTATTTTAACTTTTCTATTGATTGTACCTTTGAGCTATGCCTGGAACACATGAAGGCAACACTCGCTCTTTAAGTCAAAGAGAAGCCACTTCCATTCTTCGCCCAAAGTTCAGCACCAAAGCTTCTGTAACAAAGCTACATGGCCAGTTTTAGAGCTTGGCTGGAGGTAAAGCACCTGATCATGACTATCCAATGCTTCAGATCTTTCTTGCACTGTCTTTGCTTTTTTATAGTGGGGCAAATCTGAGCACACCTAAGGTAGGGAACATTGCTATTGTAAATGTAACTCAAGACTAACTCTGTAACTTGGATGATCTTTGAATGTTACTAGCTTCAATAAAATGGCAAAACGGGGGAAACCCCAAAAAATCCCTAGACTGCCTATCTTGTTGTTAGTATGTTGCCCCTTTTAAAAACGACCTGAAAAAAAAACAAACCCCAAACTGTTTTGCTTGGTTTTACAGCAAAATATTCCAAAATTTGAATCCATCAATTAATTTTTTTTTATTGGGCACTAATAGCCCAACTGAGCCAGCTCCCTATAAGCATCTGTAAATCTAGAAATGGAAAAGAAATATCTCACCAAACTAGCCTGAAAACTCCAGACGAATAAAAAGTAAAAGAAATAACTCAGGTAAGGCAAAAAGTCACAAGTAATTTAAATCTGTGAAGTGTGTTCTTGCCGATAATCTATTTTAAAGAGCTAATAGCACAGTGCAGAAAAATGTTATAACAATCTAATGAGGTCCCATTAAGCTTCCCTTCCATTAAGTTCTTTTGGGTCCTATCTAGGCTAGTCAAATAGGTAATTTAAAACAAAACCTGCTTCTTTAGTCTAAACATGTGCTTGGTTAAGAAGGAGACTTGGGAGTTGATGCTGCCTGGGTCCTGTTACCTGCTCTGCCATCAAACTCTGAATCTTTGACTGAAAAAGCTTCCTCATCTGGGCTATCACTTCCCAGGTTGTAACAACCAGATTACTATTTTCACACACATCTGACTGAGTAGGGGAAAGCATGATTCTCAGGGGAGAGCTTGGGATATTGTGAAAATATAAGGGTGTTTCAGAGATGNATATATATTTATGTGTGTGTGTATTTGATCCCAAACACTCTATGTAGGACACCTGGAGCTTGTCAAAAAACCCAGGACACCTGGGTTTGTTGCATGCTGGATATAAAGCTGTTAGATATTTATTTGTAGCTTTCTTTCACTGGAGCAAGTGAAAGCACCAGGCCTTGGGATTTAATTCATGTAGGAGCAGCTTTGACCCACACAGGCTGTCAGTCAGGGGATGCTCATGGTTGGGGGATAGTGGACAGACGGGTCTGCCTTCCCATGAGCCTGTTTGCCTTCCACCAGTTTTAATTACCAGCCTTTGCAAAGGCTCCTTTGGGAGAAAATTAGCCATCAGTTGCAACAGCAGCCGGCAAGACACCAGTTCACTCATGAGCTGTCAGCTAACTTTAGCCCCCATCTTGCTGAGCCATCCTTTATTTAATCAGGGTTGGAGGAGCATCCGTGCCTGGCACTCAACTCTGCAGGTGGGGAATGATTTACTGCCCTGCTATCAGAGAGCTCTTTAATCTTGTCTTTATGAACACTTAGCACCTACAAATCACCTGTTTGGCTTGAAATACATTGCCTGCTTCATGCCTTGGTGCCCTGAAGGGGAGGATGTCAAAGGTACATCTTGTTTACACGACAAGATGCTTTATGGAACGGGCCATACTGCCTGTGTGGCAAACCCTACCCCAGCCCTCTCCTCAATCTCCCTCTTGCAGTGCTTGAAGTGCATGGTTTTGTCCCCTGGACACCTTCTAGAGGGTCTTCAGCCCCCTCAAATTAGCCTTTCACCTCTTCCATTACTTTACCCAGGAAGCCGGACAGGGTACTCAATTTCTGCTGTGCTCCCTTAACTCTCTGGTTCAAACCTTGCGTTTTAAATTTCCTTTAAGTTCTTCTGGTTCAAATTGTGTTCCCCCAGTTGTAAAACAAAGGTGAGAGTAGCTCAGGATCAATGTTTGACATTTCTTCAAATGCATTTTATTTCAGGTGGCTTCAAACTGCTTTCTATTCAGCCATCCCACTAGGACAGTGCAGGCAGCTTTGGGGTAGAGCAGGACAACCATGACTGTTAGCCATGCTGTATGCCAGTTTGGGACAAGAATTAAAGAGTTTAATTGAAGTGAGACATGTAATTGAAACTGCAGGGGAAACTTTAGGATAGACAGCAATTATACAAATTAGGACATCACGACACCGTAGCTGCGCTTTAAAAAAGAAAAGACCTCTGATTTTAGAAAAGAACAATAACTGAAGAGAAAAACCCCAGGCTCTTAAATGTCTAGAGATGAGCAGTATTAGAAATCTTACTGGGAAGGCACATCTCCAGTGGCCTGGAGCCCCTGAATACCACAAAGGGCCAAGCTTTGTTATAAGCTCAGAGAGCAGACATCTGCTACTTGATTAGCAGAACAAATTCCTTGTACGTACTTTTGCTAAAGCTCTTTTCTTCCCAGCAAGCATGTGCTTACTGTCTGGAAAGGAAGAGCTGTCAGTCAGGCTTTCAGAGATGGACCATGCACATGGGGGATGTCCAAGACCTGGTGTAAACTTCATAGAGCCTTAAAATGAAGGTGCAGAACTTTTTTTTGGGCTTTGGTGTCCTTTCCCAAATAAGCCACACATTAAGCCCTCTCAATAGCCTTTGATCATGCCACAGAGAAGACAGGGGCCTGGAATGCCTGAAAGTGTCAATTTGTCCCTCGACTTGCATTGCTGGAAAGATTTTAATATATATAATGGACAAACTCCTCAAGTTTGTGACCCTGCCCCCCAATTTCCAGAGTCAGAAATAAAGTTCCTCAAATAGAGGTGATCCAGGCTTGCAGTAGAAGGTGGTAAAAGTATGGCCATGAGTCTTTAAGTCAGCAAGATTTCCTCTCTCTGGCGCCCATCCCTTTCATAGCCATGAATCTTGATGTTATTTTTAGCATGAACAGACCAAATGGAGTTGGGGGAGGAGGGAGTAAAAGTGAAGCTGACAGTATAATGTGAGCCAACATGCAGGCACTCTGCATTACAAAGAGATGAAGGATGGCATGTCATACATCAGCAGGAACAATAAAACATGATAGATTTCTTAACCTCAGCATCAATCCTAGATGAGCTCGTCCAGTTTCTCCAGAAACAGGCAGGCTGAGGTAGCCTGGAAAGTTTCTAGCTCTTTCCAGAACGAGAAGCTTCCATCTCGTGGATCTGTCAGGTTCAGAAATGACCTTTACACTGTTCCAAGACACTACCAGCACAAGACAAGATAATGAAGGCCAGATTGGGATCATGGTTTCAGCTCTTTCTCTGCCAAGAAAGCTGCTAGAGACAATAATTTCCAAATCTGAAAGGGTTCAGAGTTAGCTGGAAGGACTTGTTTGAAGCCTAAACCCCATAATTTGTGTTTGTTTAAAAGCCCAGGACATCTTCAAGCTTGAATTATCCTTGGGAGAAACTGCTGACTGTTTCCAATTTCTGAAAACTATTTAAAAAGAGTTCTTAAAGTGTTTGGTATTTTAGGATTAGATAGACTTGAAAGATCTCAGGCAGATTGGAAATTAGAATAAAACAAGCTTTCAAGTGAGATTCATTTCATCAGCAGACGAAAAGCCAAATTTCCTCCTTTTTTTTTTATTTCCAAATATTAAATGCATTAATGAAAAAAAAATTACTGAGGAACTGTTTAACACAGTGAGGCACAGTATGAGTCACAGGGCATTTGGGAATGAGGGAAGCTTGAATGCTTATTGTGTTCTGGTTGCTGTTGGAGATAGGATAATGACTGGGCTGTTATGAAGTCTGACCCTACACAGCAGCAGTGGCTCCATCTTTATCTAGATCTCTATTTATCTGGAGATTAATAAAAATTGTACTTGAATGTCTAGACTAGCTTCAATAAAAATAACCGTAATGGAGCTTAATGGGTATTTTTATTGTGGAAAGCACAGTTTGTTGTCTGGATCTCTTTGAAAAATGTTCTTCCCATCAGATTCAGCAGACCTTTCAGAAAGTCTTCACGATGGAAATGCCTCTTCCGTATCATTTCACCTTGTGGCCAGTCAGTGCGTGCATGGCAGTCTGCTCATTGCAGGCTTTAGTTCTGCTCTGAACACTCCATCTACAAGGTGGCAGAGAACACTTTATTCCATGCAGCTCCTCCTTTCCCTCTCTCAGAGCAATTTTTCTTGTCTTTTTCCTCTTGTCAGTGAACCACTGTTCCTCTGTGGGGCATCTTCTGCTCTAGTAGTGAATAGAGCATGTGCTGGTATTTCGAGAGATTCTCGTCAGCTGAGAACTAAGAACCATTTTCCACGTGCTTTCAGAAACATAAGTACTTCCTTGTACCCTGCATAGCTTCATGACTGTCTTTTTGTAACAGTTTCTTTTGGTGTGAATTAAATCATAAGTTCAGTTTGGCTAAGAAAGTTCTGCAGAAAAGTAACCTGTAAGGTGGTAGGGAAGGATTTAGAGTGGCAAGAAGCTCAAGTAGCAGGAAAAGGTATAACGTGATGATGAACGCTGGGAAAGGTTTTAAAAACATTTGCAACTGGCCTGTGTGTGCTCACAGTGAAGTCAAAGATAAGCCAGTGCTGTGCGCTCCTGAATATCCTACCTGTAAAACTCTGCATCTTGGGAAAGGAAAGAGCATGGATTAAAAAGAGAGGATTTCAAGTAACACCAAGGGGTCGATTATGATGACCCAATGCTGAGAATCAAAGTGTGCTGTCAGAAGCATATACTTCTTGGTCTTTGAACTTGATTCCATTTTTAGTGCCTCTGCAGTTCTTGTTTCTACACAACTGGAAAAGCCAGTTAAAAAAAAAAAATACAGTGCTACTAAGTTATGTTTATACACTGCATTTTGCTATAGATGGGGGAAATGTCCTCTCTTTTGCTGTCGCTAAGTATGGAAAAGTGTTTGACTGCCTGTGAAAATGAGTCCTAAAAGCTAATATGCATCTCTGGCCAAAATGCTTGCTCATTTGAAAAACCACCCACAATATAATGAAATGACTTGACATTTTCTGTTTTGTTTAAAGCATCGATCATCCAATAAGGAGGTAGTGCAAATACCATGTGACTGAAGTGACTAATGACCTACTACATCAGATGGCATAATAAACTGATAGACTTAAAGGGATGTCAGTACTTAAGACTAGTCCAGGCACGTCATTGAGTCAGCCTGCCATTTTGTGAACAAGTGATAGTGAGCAAGGAGAGAGAGGGACAGGGAAAAGCTGCTGTGTTTGTAGGGCTTTTACTTCCTGTGATGTTTTACCTTTATAGTTAAAAAAGAAGAATCCAATTGCTTGGCAGGTTTTGTCTATACAAAAAAAAAAGCCAAACAAACAAACAAGCCCCCCCCCCCCCCCAAAAAAAAAACACCAAAAAACACCCAAACCCAAACCATACTAGAAGCAAGCTGTCTTTATGCATGCCATGGGCTGATACGTGTTCAGAGTAGGCTACCAGGTTAATAAATGGTTGGATGATTCTTTGGGAAATATATTTAATTTAATTTATAAGTAGCATAAAAAAGGAGGAAATTGCTGAGGTCCTGCTCTAATTTTTCTGATAAAGATTTTGGCTGACCCCTGCTCTTGGGCAGTGAAGGAATTAGACTGCCTTGCTGTTTGTTAGCTGGCTCTAGGCTGTTTTCCCAAGGAAGGCATCAGCGTGAAGGTAGTGGTGCCTGTGGAGTAGTCAGAAGTCATTGTGCTGATGGAGGAGGCACACTGAGGCTGGCAGTCAGACCAGTATCCAAGTGGGAGTAAACCTAAGGTGGGAGCACCCTTTTCACATGCTGGAATATACTACTTTCTGTGTTTTCTGTTGGGAACATGTTAGGACCTCTAGTTAGCTCAGCATATTGCAATATCTGTGCAAGACGATTTGCCTCCTACTTTCCCAAGTCTGTTTTGTGTCCAAAGTACAACTCTGTATGCTTCATGGCTCTGCTGAGAGGAGGACAAGGAGGGTACCTTATATGGAAGAGCTGAGTTTTGTCTGCCAAGTCATGAACATTTTAAAAGTCGCTGCAAGTTGAGTAGACCTACGACAGATAAGATGATGCATTTCATATGTTGTGATTTTCTGTCATTTGTACCCTGGCCCTTCCTGTGGTCACCATTTTGGGATCAGCTCAGCTGTGACCAATTGCTGAAACAGCTTTTGTTTTTTTCCTAGTGAGAAGGAAGTTACAGTGATTGTTTCCTTTCTTCTATAAAATTATGTCCATTTAAAATCGTATGCATTCTCTTTGCTTAAAACAGAGAAGTCCTGAGGGCACAAATCAACAGGTGCTAAGTAAATAACATGTAATCAAAACTAGTAAATGAAGCTAAGAGCTGGCAGCAGCGGGGGAGACAGGGAATAGAAAAAAAAATATAAAAAGCAGGTATTGAAGAGGGAAGTACTGGGGAAAAAAAGGGAAGCAGAAAAAGGCATTCAAGCAAGTTTTTCATATTATCATTTGGGACTTCTCTGAAAAAAAAAAAATCTTCCCTTCTCTCTAGCTCCCCTTTCCCCATAATCATGGCTCAGACATTGCAAAGAGAAGAAAGAGAAAACATCTGGGGGAATCTGTAGATTTCCTCCCCTACTTAAACAACTGTGTCTTGCCTTTCATTTTTACCACATGGTGCCAGATCTTTACCTGCTCTTTGCTAGAAAAACATTCTAGAAACTCTCTCCTGAGCCTGCTGGTGGGAAGGCGAGCTCAAGCAGGTACCAACAGAAAGGACTCCTTTGTTCTTACTCCTGGTAACATCTAATAACCACCCTACACCGAAACCCCAGCTTGCTTGTTGGAAGCAGTGTTAGGTGCTTGAGTCTCTTCTTTTAAAAGATTTCTGGTGTCCTGCTTGGCTTCCTGCCACTGGTGCAGATGGGCACAGGTCTCCTGTAGTCCTGGGTCATAGCTGCCATTTCTGTGCAGATGTCTTGTGCACCCCAAGGCATCCCAAATGGCACCAAAAACCTATGTTTAGGCAAGTGAAGGGAGCCGCAGGGAAATGTCCTGCTTGGCAGAGTGTGGCCACAGATGGACTCAGAGAAAGGAGAAAGCCATCTGGGCCCATGGGTTAATGGAGTCACTTCACTGCTGCCAGTCTGGAGGGAGGGAGATGGCAAAGGTCACATGGGAAGGTGTGCTGGGGAGGAGGGAAGGGACAGATGTGACAACCAAGTTCCATGTGGCTTGGTTCCATGCGGTTCCAAGTTCCATGTGGCTTGAGGATCGAAGCTTCCAGTGACTGTGTTGATATTGTGGCAGAGTTAATGCTCTCTTAACGTTGCCTTAGAGTTGCCACACATGACCAGAGAACGCAGCCAATGCTACTTCAGTGCAGGGTGCAAGCTGCCTGGGCTACATCTTCATAGTCCTGATGGGAGCTCAGCTACCAGTGCCATTGTCACAGCCCTCCAGAACAGCTGGCACCACACCTGGTCACTGAACCAGCCTGCTGTCACACTGATGTCCTGCGGCACTGGCTGGACAGCTAATACAGAAAACTTGTGTGGTTTTGGAAAGAAGGGTGTCAGAAGAGTTTTCCATTAAAGAGGTGAGGAAATGGAGAAAAACAAAAGGTCAGGGCATTGGCAGCCATGAAATTAGTGTGTGGCAACAACAGACCATCAAATAAAAGAGTTGAGTCTTGAAAGGGGGAAAGTGAAGAGTTGTGCTTTAATGGTGGTTGTTTTTTGAAACCATTGTGTCCTATTAAGCCCCTGTTGGTATCTGGATTTGCACTGCCAGGACATGTCTCATAAACATCAGGAGCATGCTTATTTTTATTCTCTGGAAAGCAAATGAGCCAAAGAAGCATGCTTTTAAATTCTGAGTATAGAGTGAACAAGTCTGGTCCTGCAGCCATGTCAGCATCCCTGGCTCCAGCCTTCAACACTGTCTGCTATCCTGTGCCGAGCTTCCTGAACAAAGCTCCAGTCATTCCCCTGAGAACTCCACAGCTGCTCCATCCTGTGAGCCTCCAAGGAGGCAGTGCACAGCCTGCTGGAAGGTGGGCCAGCCTTAAGGTGGGAAATGGGAGCAAGTCTTTGAGATACATAAATAGGAAATCCATCAGTCGTCTAATCAAAATTTTATTTCTTCTCTTTCTAAATGGTAGACCAAGACTTATTTGATAATGATGGACTATCTTTTGTCATGTAGTTAAATGAATAATCTTTCACTACTATTCCTATTCCACATTTATGTTCTTCCTAGGAGCTCTAGATGACTTTGCAAAGCCACCAGAAGTAAGGAAGTAGTTTGCAGGAGGAGAGGAAAAAAAGTTAAATTTTTTTATGAAAAATGGGATTCTGTGGCTAATAAAGCAGGTTTTAAAGAAAATTTTCCCAAAGAAAGCAATTAGAATGAAACATTTCAAAGAAAATGTTGATTTTTTTTAAAAATAAAGATTATTTCTAATTTAATGTAGAAAGTACACATTTTCTGCCCTTCAATTTCTATGCTGAATTTTTTCTGTAGGGATTTCCTTTTTGTATTTTTTTTCCTTTTCCAGTTAAGCTGCAAGAGATAGTAAGAGTTTCTCACTTTCAGAAAGATTTGCAGGCCATCTGCCCTTTCTTTTGGCATACCCTCAAGAGAACAGCAGTGGAGGTGGGCTAAGGGACCATGCGTCTCTCCTGGAGGGCCAATGCCTCCAGCCTCCTTGGTTTTCCATGGACCTGGGCACAGGATTGGTCTGAAATGAGCAGCCAAAACAATCCTCCTTTCTTTGAGCCGGAGTCCTTCCCCAGGGCACTGGCATTCTCAGCTGATCAATTCTCCCCAGGATCCCTCCCCAGTGTGAATGCTAATAGGAGGGGTACAGGCAACTGATTTATAATATTCTTGAAAATCTGGATAGATTGTAGTAATGATCAGAATTAATTACTCCTTTCAAGATTTTATGTTTCCAAGCTTCCTTGTTCCTCCTCCTCCGTCCCCCCTACCCCCTCCTCTCCCTGCCAGCTCAGTCGTCCTCTTTTCCCTCTGGAGTCCTTCCACCTTGGCTCCTGGCCAGCTCCCTACAATAAAGTCACATGCTAATCAATAACACTTTTATTGAGAGTGACAGACAGGAGCTAACTGCACCGAAACAGTAACAAGTTCAGCCAGTAGTAAATGCGCTCTCCTCAAATCCCAGCCCTTGCGCTTTCCTTGCTGCCTCTTCGGCTTCCCTTCAATATCTGTCTCGGGCTTCTACTCCTCCCTTCAGACCTCACGACACAGTGGTTTTTTGATGACCCTGTCTAAAGTGACGGTCGCCTCAAGGCCTTCTGACAGGAAGCATTTGGTCCCCAGAATTTCAATACCCCTTGGCCTTGCTGCTGCGCTGCTGCTTCAGTAAAACTGGTGCTCAGGGCGTGTAGCTATTCTTATTTTGGCTGAATGCAGGCCTGTTTCTGTGAGCAAGGCTGAGGTACTGTGGGGTAAGAACAGAAGTCTGCAGAGTCAGTCTCAAACAAGGTATACCCCACAGCAGTACCTTCATTTCCCAGCACCCATGGAGTCTTGTGCTAACCCCAGACCCATGTGATGGTAAAAAAAGGGTCCATGCAGAGCTCTGCAATGATGGAACTACACCAGTCCATGACTGCACTTAAAAAGAACTGAGACCATCGTGGGTGGGAGTGAGTTCACCTTGTGGTAGGGCTCTGAAGGTCACCTCTTTGGCCAGAGTAGTGCTGGTACTTTCTGACAGAGCTTAAATAGGACTCTGACTTCCTTCACGTCTGACTTGGTCTTGCAGCTGCTCACAGTCAGAGCTGCTGCTCTGGGAAATGACTCTTTCCTGCATCTGGAGATGCTTTGGCAGGGCAGAGGAGCGCAGTGCTGAGAAGCAGCCTCTAAAATGCCCTTCCAGCCCAACTGACTGACTGTCACTCCTGAGGGCAGGCCCTTTGTGCTCAAGCATACCACTGTGCCAGCAGAGTTCCTGTTGTTTGCCATGACTCATTCCAGAGTACATGAAAGCAGGTCTAAGACAAACTGAGAAGCTAATGGCTCCCAGACCATGAGAAGATAGAAGTTACCATAAAAAAAATTGCTGGTCATTGCTATTGTTGCTTTACTGATCCAGGCAAAGCTTTGTTGGAGTAAAAGATCAGTGTAATAGGACACAAGAGTCAAACTATCTGATGTGCCTCCCAGAATGACACATCATCCTCTTCCATGACACCTACAGAGCGTCTTGCTTTGCCAGAGATGTGATCAGCTGTATCTGTGCCTCCTTCCTATCACACTTGCTGCTGAGCAGGAAGAGGAGTCTCATCTTCTGGTGCTAACTGTCCTCACCCACGGGACACTGCAGGGACACCTCTTGCCTCACTCATTCACAAGCGCCACTTTTGCTTCATCTAAAATAGATGGTGGTCCCCACCTTTCATCACGTGCCACCTGATACCATCACAGTCTGATGCAGGCTTGCCAATAAATCTGAAATGTTGTGCTTGCCTAGTATAATATAAAACCCAAAACAGAGAGAAGATTAGCAGAGACAGCTTTGAGTGTTTAGAAAACTGCCGGCCTTCTCTGTACCACCTACTTACAGTGGGTCTGATCTACCAGCAGTCCTGCAAATCCTAGCTCAGGGGTGTTTGGAAGGGAGTAGGATTAGCTGAGGTCTTCTAAAGGAAACCTCTAAGGCTATGAAATATTTCTAAGCTTAAGAAATAATACTTCTAATTACTTTTTGTAATTATTTCTTCTGTCAGAAATATGAAAATCAAATATGTGTGATGTTAAAAAATTATTTTTCATTAGAAAGTTGTAATTTCTTTTATGGACTTCTCAAATGTTCTCTATCATTTTTTGAAAAATTACTTCATTTCTGGCAGAACACTATCTTATACCAATTGAAAAAAAATCAGTAAAAAAGTTTTAAAAACCAAGTGAGGACTGATAAGGGTTTTGGATTTTTTTTCAGTTTTAAAGTGCATCAGTGTATTTGGAGGGGATGGTGTTGTAACACAGAGATCAGGATCTCTGGCCTTCTACAGAATGAGCAGAGATCAGTTTGCTGGATCCTTTACGAGTTGGTAAATCATTTATTGGGATGTGCTGTTGGACAAAACACAGCAATAGCGCTTCATAAAATATAAATGCTACAAAATACTTTAGTTCTATTAACAACCTGTAACTGACGCACTTGAACTCTTTCTCATTTTCCTTTTTAATTTCTCTGTCTTGTAAAGTGGAGCTTGGTTTATGATTGCAAATAAAAATGAATTTGGTGGATCTCATCTTAATTTTATCATCCTAAACCCATAGATTCACCTTCTGGCTTGTATCTTATAGTCTCTACTCAAGGAAGACTTGAGTGCAGGAGGGAGAGGAAACAGCCAAGGGAGGTGCTGGGGTGGCTGTGGCATAGCAGGGGCAGTGACCAAAGGGTGGCTGGGAAGCCAGACCCTGCTGGGAGGTCAGTTCTGAGATATGCCATCAGTCACAGAATCCCGTGACCACTCTTGCTCAGAGCTGTTCTTGGCTCAAGATAGGGATATCGATCCCTGACACCCAAGAATCACTAAATCCTCTTTCAAATTAAAATAAGTGAATAAATAAGCACAGGCAGAAATGCAGGAAGCACTCCTTTTCAGATTACTTTCCAGATCAGGAGCCAAGTGAAAAAATCTGGGAGCCACTGGGATTAACTTGCTTGCAACAGCAGGACCAACAGGGGGTTGCTTCTGATGACACTGGACCCAGTCCTTTGGTGATTTTCTCTGAGGGAAGGCTTGCTACGCTTATCCAGTGAATCCCTTCTTTGGCTTGCATTCAGAAATCCATTCTGCTGAATGTGGTTGCTGGCTAATCCCCAAACCACTTCTTCCTCTTTTTCACCTTCTTCCCCATGATGAGGGAAAGCCTCAACTCTCCCTTTATCTCTTGAGCATAGTTCACTGGCTTTAATCTGGGAAATCTCAAGACAGAATAATTTTTTGTTCTCTGTTTGGACTATGGAGATATGACAGGATGATGGATTAGTGGGGAAGACAATGACAACTTGGTATTAGAAACCAAACTTAACATTTGTGGAGATTCCTTCAACAAGCTTTGTTCTGAGGGTCTCCCTCTGAAGTACAGTCCCTTTTGGTCTAGGATGTGACACCTCTTTGTAAGTATTTTCTGCAGAGAACTTGTAGCACCTGTCCTTGTGACGGGCTTCAGATGCAGCCTGGGAGGGACTTGCAAGGGTTGTCTCTGAGTTTCAGCTGTTTTTTTCTTCTAGAGCACTGAGCAAAGACAGGGAAAGTGGATAATCCTAGGGTAGAAAAATAGAGTTAGAGGTAAATAACCTTTATTCTTTGCTCTCATCTTCCTGCAGTTTACCTTTTAGGGAGTGGAGGATTGAAACCAAATCATCCCAGCTTCTTCTCAGTGCATCTCCACTGTATTCACCTATGGCTTGCTAATTCCACATTGACTGCTTTATTCTTAGAGACATAAGAATATGGCCCTATGGATGGAGGAATAAAATGGCATTTTCCTTCTGCTCTTACTAGAATAAAATACAAATGGATGCTTCAACATCACCTGTAGTTTCAGTCCTGAAGCAGCATTTCCCCAGGCAACTGAGTGGACACTGTCTGCCATAAACAATATCAGGCTCAGTCCAACCAGCAATATTGCCTCACAGTAGTGCATATGGGAACAAATTGATGGGAGGGGATATACCATAGCACTGTGGGAATGGGAGGGAGCAGATAAATTACAACCCAGCATCAGAGGGAAGTGCAATTATCATTTAGCTGCAACCTGCTGATCCCACTGCCTTACCTCTCCCTTGGCTTTCTGGACTGGAGGAAGAGTAAAATGGTGCTCAGCCACCCATAAGTGTGCTGATACACCAGTCCTACCTTAGCCCGTGCCCCTCAAAAGCTGTACACCTCCAGTTCTTCAGATAATCACTCTCATACCACACTCCTTTCCTCCTCTCTGTCTGTACATGAGTAGTTTTGGTGTCCTGAGCGATCTGTGAGCAATGCCCTAACAATCTTCCTTGACAAATGAGTGATGGGCAGTCTTGTGGATCCCTGAAAGCACTTTGTCATGCCTTGTATTAGTCAAATCTCTTTGATTTTAATATAATTCCACCAGCTCCAGCAGGGTACATGTGCACACATGCCTCTGTGTGTGCATGTGAAAATCCTTGCCAACATGTCATCCCTTATTGAGCAAAGTATTGACAGGTTTGGATGTGGAGAGACGACAGGAAAGAACACTGTGTCTTTCTGGAGAACTAAAAGGCCTCTGCCTTCTGCTTTCAGTGCCTTCTTTCATCTCATGTGCACACGCATGCACAAACATCCCCCGCCACTCCTACAACCACTTCCTAGCATAGCGACAGAGCCAAGGAGAGTACATATTTTCTCATCATGCAACAAAATCTTTTTTAGAAAAATAATAAAACTTCATTAGAGTATTAATTCAAAGCTTTTATTTTTTATAGTCCCCTTTTTATCATTTTTATTGCTAGGTTTAAAAGGAGGAGATTCCCTACATTAGGGAGGCAGCGAGCTGTTTTACATGAAGTGTCCAAGTGCCATTTACTAGTATCAACTTTGGGATGCAGGCTGGTTGCTTTTGTGCCTGACTTGCTCTTAGTACCTCTTTGTGCTTTGCTTTGGTGCTGTCTGAGGTTGCTTACATGCTGTGAATATGCCCTTGTATCCTGTGTGTGCATCCTGTCTGTCACAGGAAGCTGGAACTGGAGTATATGGTGAACTTCCACCTGTGTAATGCATGTTAATTGTTTTCTTCTGTACTTTCTATGAGGCTGAAGCTTGGAGTAGATCTGAGCCAGCTTTTTCTCACCTCGTCCCTGTGCTGTGAATCTTGTAAGGTAGAAGTTACACATGTCAACATCTACTTAATAACAACACATGAATTGTGCAGAGCCCTGAGCTCTCTGTGAGGGAGACATGACCTTCATTATAATGATACAGTTGACATTTTCCCTGTGACACTTATTGTAACATCATTGCTTCCTGTTGGCATCTGTGGGCTTATCAGGCAGCTTGTTCAAGCAATCTGGAGTTGTGATGAAACCAGGCAGAAGGGAAGAGGCTGAGACTTGAGGGGGAAGAAGAGGGAGCGGGGCAAAAAAAGGACGATTCATGGAGTATCAGAGCCTACAGAATATTTATGCATGTGAGCTAATTTAATCCTCTCCCCCTTGCATCCATCTCCCTGCCTGTGGATTCACAAACACTCTGAACTGCAGAACCTAGCATCCCTACATCTTGCCGCTTATCATTGGCATTCCTGCTACTGGTGGCAGTGGTGCTCCCAGCAATAGGAGCCCAGGCTTTCTGGGCAGTCAAACCCACCAGAGAAGGAGGGCCAGAGGCCCCTCTTCCATTGTGCAAGCCCCTTCCAAGCAAGGGTGGCTCAGGCACCCCGCATCTATCCTGAGGCTAACGTTATGGCACAGTAAGTGATGTTTGTGTGGGGATACTCCAGGAGATCTGGTCTATGTTCAGAATGTTTGCGGGCTCATCAGCTGATGTGTTGAAGCTGGCTAGGATTTGACTGATCTCGAGGGGACAATCAGGCCCCAGAGTGGTCAAAATCTGGAGTCAGGTGTGCTGACCCCGCCTTTCCTCTTCTTGCACACGCTTTTTTCTGTCTTTTAGCATAAGTCCTAAATTTATCATCTCAGTGAGGAAATCAATTATTGCAATAGCTGGGGCTTGGGGTTGGTGTGCTGAAATCAACTAGCCCTTGGCCACCAAATACCTGCCCAAAATGAGGCAGGCACATGTTAAAAGCTTCTGGTCACCTATAGTGGGGGTTTGTTAAAAGCTAGTTTAATGTACAGAAGAAAAGCTTTGTATCCTATTATTCAGCACTTCAATTTCTTGTTGAAACTCCTGAACTTAAGCCTTGGGTCCAAACACTCCATCTATACTAAGTGAGGCTACTGGGGAGTCCTGCACTTTTGCTCCTAATCTACAATCTGTGAATGTCACATACACCACTAACTCATTACGACTTAACTGATGCTACAATTTTTGTGTCAGGGCTGATGAGAGGCCTAAAATTAAAATTCTCAGCAGTTTCAGCTGGCAAGTAGGCACATGTATTTCCTGCCCCTTTTCTGCTTTCCAGTCGCTCCTCGATGCTACTTTTGGGTACAGCTGTTGCCAGGGCAAAGCAAGCCCTGCACTGTTTTTTCCTTCTGACAGCATCCTTGGCTGGTTAGCTGGGAGAAGAGCAGAGTGGAGTAGAGCAAAGTGGCTCCTTCATTTTTCATGGGAACACAGGATTTGACATACAAGATCAGACTCTGCCTTCCTAATGGCCAAATATGTGATATTTCAGAGGAGTGCAATATCCTGCCAATAGAGAATATGTTTATTGGCACAGCTTCCTGCCAAGGGTTTTGGACTGAGCTGCCTGACAGACAAGAGGTGCAGTGAGAGCCACCGCAAAGAGGCAGGTTGTAGGCCCCTCACGTCTCAGGGTAATGCTTCAGGCAGGGGACTCCCTTCCCGAGCCCTATGGAAAGCACTCTGCTTCCTGAGGCATGAGATTCATTTTCCTTAGTAATTACTGTGGCTCCCACAGCTACATATGTTATTAGCAGGCATCATAGGTTTCAGGCATAAAATGAGGTTTGGGGGGGAAAACCCCAAAATTTTTAGTCATTGTTCACCTGAGTTGATCTGCTCTTGTGGGAGGGAATCTCCCAAGTTGCTAATGTGTAGCTTTACAGGCTATGATATTTGCGTGCAATGGAGATGATGGGATATATCTTTCATTTCATCTGGAGGAAAAATAGCTCAGGATTATGAGAGATAAGTAGAGGTAAAACTCCCTGTTATTTTAGCTTTATATGGCACTTTGGGCCTTTTTAGCTTCAGTAGCACTGTATTCTGCCTCCAGGGGAGAGGACACTTTGTTCCCCCACACACAAAGAACATGAAGAGGTTTCCCCCGTGAATGTCTTTAACAAGGAGAGGAGAGCAGCATGGGAGAATTCAAGTAGAGCACAATAAAGCATTTTCCATTTCAAATACAGCATTACCACAGCCTCAACACTGGGACGGGGATTTTGGAAATTTTGCACTGTTGACGCTCTTAGTCCTTCCATATATAATTTCGAGCTCAGCTGCCTCTTAGGGATGTGAGAAGACAAATTTTCCTTTCATTGCTTTTTGGGGGAAGTGAGGAGGGCTTGAAGGTTTTTTACTATAATGTCACCTGATGAAATGCTTGAAAATACAGCCCTAAATGTCACCCGATGATTCAAAACCAAGAAATCTAGAAAACTAATTTTCATGGTTTGGGGAGGCTGCACTCAGGATTTCTGATTGCTTGAACTGCCAGTACATGGACACAAAGACAGACTATTTAGAAACAAAGGTGCCTTGATTTCAGAGCTGTTTTATACAATAGAAATAAGACATCACTCCTTTTCACTGCTCCCTCAAAGACTCCCAGCAAGCATTTTTCTCACAGCCAGTGAAGGGTGGATGTATCTCCCTTCATAGTGTGTCAGTACCTGCAACAATCCACACATTGTACGACAGCCATTTGCCTGCTCCTCTGTGCTCAGACCCTTGGTCTTTAAGATGTGCCTTCTAAATCACAGTTTTGCTTCCTCTTAGGATTCATGGAGAGGAGGATGGGCAAGGGTGAGAGAGAGGTCTTTTCTCTGTTCATTAGAGGGCATGATTAAGCCTTATTATTAATTATTCCTGTATTATGGCCACTGGTGGCCTGTAGTATTCCGTAAGTCAGACTGCCAGCAGCACTAAATCAATGCTGCTGCTGGTTCAATGTTATCAGTCAGATACACACAAAAATTTGGTATGTTATAAAATCGGAGTAACGCTTCATAATTGCCTTGCAAAGTGGGGCATTAGTGTTTTCTAAGTGACAAGCCTATCTGGAAATGCAATCGGGTCTTTAGCTGTAATGCTACGGCAGTGTAATGCTAAGTCATATCCAGGGCAGGAATTAGCTAAAATTAACTGTACAATTGCAAGCGGGCAAAGCAATTAAGTGCAACCCATCCTCCAGGCTGCATAGGCCTTTAGTGCTCACCACTGAGGAGACATTTCTACCTGTGGAGCTCTCCAGATTGAATGCATGTTAAAAACCTCTGTCTTCTTCCTCAGCATCCACAGACAGTTCATCCCAGACAAAGTGGTATTTACCTAGCGCTTTCCTGGCTCTTAGAGCAATGGTTGAGAGCAGATCAGGATCCTCCCTCTTGTTACTGAAGAAAAAGGGGCACTGAGAAGCATTCGGATAAAGCACTGAAGCAATCTCTAAGCTGCCATTAAACAAAGGCTGTTTTTCCACTTGGGCCCTGGGCACATTAATTTGGGTCCATCCCAATACCAGGCCCTGGATATATTGCTCTGGGAGGTTAGCTCTTGGTCCCCTGTGCAACAGGAGTCCAGCCTAAGTGGAGCCAGCCCGAGGACCTGATGTATTGGTTCAAAAAGGTGTGCAAAATTAGAGAAGCTACAGAAAAACTACTTCACATCCCCTTGAATCCTTGGGCTGGGCTCTGAACACGAGAGCCATCTGTTCCTCCTTCCATCTATCTCAGACCTAAGACCATTAGGGAAAGATGACAACTCTCAGTGTTAAGATCCTCTTGGCTGGCTGGTGTTTTTTCCCAAACTTTGGCATCCTTCTGCCCAGTTTGGCCAGAGGATAATTTCCTCTGTGGTTCAGCTGGCTTGGCATCTGCTTGCAGGACTTGGACATGGTGCTCTGAGCCTCAGCCATGGAAACATGCTGGCCATGCACACACAGAAGCCTGGTTTGCCAGGCTGAAAGACTGTGGCCAGTTGGTCACATCCACTGTAGTGTCTGGCCACCAGCTGGAAGACATGACACCCAGAATGTTGCTCCGTATGCTAAATGAATTGCGAATGATTACAAAACCTGTTTCTGTAAAGGCTTCTCCTTGATTCTTGGAATAGTTGCATGCTGTGTCCCTCTCAGAACTGATAAAGCTTTGGGAAGGATCAGGTCAGTGATATGCAAAGGACAACTTGGCATCAAATTCAGCATGTTCTCTTCATAGTATAATTTTTTTAGTTTTTTTTTTTTTTTTTAATGAACCATAACAGAGACTTTACATTTCCTAGAAGCTGCTTGTCTCTAGTAAGCAAGTTTGTTCCGCGCTACCAAGCTTGGGCCAGGCCTTGGTGTAATCAGTGTTATCAGCTGATAAATACTTACTGTGCCATGTATTCCTCTGTATATATGTAGGAAGTTAAACCTGTGTAAGATCCAGGAGAGAAAAGAGAGGTATTTCAGAGTACTTGTAGAAAGTTATCTCTGCATGTCTTTAATTAATCCACCAATAATTTCTTGAGGAAGAGCAGTAGCCATCATACTGTGTCTTTGGTAGGACTTGAAATACTTTCATAACACTCCAAGACTATCAGAACTAGGATTCTGGTTATGTGTGTAAATTTCAAGCCCAATTGGTGAAAGTGTATAGTCAGTTCTGGCAGGAAGCTGAGCAAAGGCTGCATAGGTGGTTTTGAAAAAATTGGGAACTCTGTGTGTAGTTCCTAAGCCTCTTGATTCACTGGGCAACCCTGCATGTGTTAGCCTCCCTGCTTGGTCTCTCTGTGGAAATGAGTGTAACGATATCGATTGATTAAAGATCTTTAAACTTCACAAGTAAAAATGCCATAAAGGTGCTAAATATTATGTATCTTTACTTAAAGTTTAGGGTCAGGATGATTTTTAATGAGGATTATGTGCATTTATAAGCTTAAGCCATGTAAAATGTACTTAGTGGCAGCAAAAGTGGTTGTTAAAATGTGATCATCGTGTGGCCCAGAACTGACACTTCTGGATCCTAGTCCACTGTGATGCCAGATCCAGTCCAGGTTTCCTGTGCCCATGTTGACTTTTCTTGGAATAAAATACATAATAGATCAAGCTGCCATATTAAATTTAGTTGTTCGCTGTCACATCACCCGGTACACAGTCTGCTCCCTAAATCCCATACTAATCCAGTTGTCTGTATCTTCTTTAGTATAAAAGCACATTAGCCTCAAAAGAAGCAGCACAGACAATATTCATAGAAAAATGAAACAGTGATGAGAGGGTTAATATCAAGCTCCAGTCTTAACCTGATATAGCATTTATATGTCCTCAGGAATAGCACTTCAGCCCCAATACGTGTATTCTTAATGCTTCAGTGGGAAGATGATGATTTGTGATTTCTCTTTATCCTCTCTCACACCCATCTTCTTTCATTTGCTTATGGTAACCCCGATGTGTAGTGTAGTTTTAGCAGTGTCAATAGTGTACCTTTTACCTGGAGTGAGTTTAATAGGATTTGACAGTGACAGAGGATGAGAAAATTCTGTGATTCTATTATTCATCCCATTTCTGCAGCAGTCTGTGTAGATTGTATACTATTAGGAAAAAATGTTTGTACTGAAGGTTTCCCATCTCTCTCTCTCCATCTGCCTCCATCCTTACAGTTTTCTCCCATCATCACACTGTGGGTACCTCTAGTCATTAAAACCTTTTGTAGGAAAAAAGTGAAGAGAGGGGCAGGACGAAGGCCAAGGAACCACTTAGATATCAAATATGATAAATTCATATATTAAAGGACAGACCTTCTCCCAGGATGTTTATGAGCAGCAATTCAAGCAGAGCCAGAGGCGCCTTTGTCACTCGTGTGACTTGCAAGCACTGTGCCTGACAATTGGATCTGTGTCTTGAACGGATAGCTATGACTCGTTCATGTTTTTACAGCATCTCTCTTTGTACAGGCATTACCAGCATCTTCATATTCTCCCTTGCCACGTTGCTGTTATGGGGCCGTGTCTTTGGCCTATTTTAACTGTATTCATTTCAGTTTTTAACTGACCTTGGTTTGCTCCCTGACCATTGCTCTACTTCCTGATCTCTAGGGCTTCTGCTCACACAGTGCTGGACATCACTGAAAGAACTGGGGAGGCAAAGTCTCAGCATGATGCTGGCCTCTTGACTTTGATTCCATCATCTCTGCAGTGCAGAAATAAATAACTGACTCCTCCAGTTGGGAAAGGTAAAATATCCTTTCCGAAGTCCTTCCCAAAAAGGTTAAGAATTTAATTTTGAATGAACATCCTTGCCCTCTGAGCAAGCCTTTATATTAATGATCTCGTGACAGATTGCTCCTTAAACTGGCCCTAGTGCAGGTCAAGACAGAGTGAGAATATTCTCTATTTAATGAGGCAGGGATCAGAGCCTCTAATATTTCATCATTTGTCCTCAGGGGAGGCAGGGAGTTATGAGCTTGGAGAGATGCTGGCAGAAGGGGCCCTCGTGAGCAGCTGCGATGGCAACTCACTCGCTGCATGGCTCTTAGCGCCCAAGAACTTACTGCTGTAGGTTTCCAGCTTCCTCTTAGAAAAACTAACCTTTGTCATTAAACTCATTTAAATGATTGGGTTCAGTGTTGGCAAAAGATCCGAGGCTAATAACCCTTGGGACAGAAGAGAAAAATTTAGTCTGCAGAGAGGCGTAGTATGAGGAACAGGGATGCCAGTGTTATATGGACAACCACAGTCTACAGGACTTTGTGGAGCATTTAGTTTTGTTCCTCATCAGCTTTTGCTTAGGAAGGGGGGGCAATCTGATACTCAGATGCTAGTAAATTAGAAAGCCAACTCGCAGATCCAGTGGTTTACAAGTGTCTTAATTTATTAATGAGTGGAGGCCATCTCAGTGTGTGTAAATATAGATTTTAAATCAGTTGACATGATGTACATAAACAATCAAACTTGTAGCGTAGTGCTGAGATGCTAATGTTAAATCCACCCCTGACTTGAGTGCTACTTTTCAGTAGCACTGTGTCCCTGGGAAGCAGTGATATATGGTGCTGTGCAAATCACTGGTGCCCTTAAACTGCAGCTCTGAAATATTTACACATCCAAAGTGTGTGTGTAAATTGGGAGTATCACAACGTTCCCATACGGTGACAGAGATTTGTAAATTTTGCTTCTGTGCAGTCCAGCATTTCCCTGCCAGTGACTCGGAGCCAGGACCCAAGAGCATAAATTCCCCAAATAATTCTTGCAATACTTAGGGTGAGCTTAGCTCCTGCACTTAGCTACTAGAAGCAAATCTTTCCAAGGTGCCACAGTTATGATTTGCCCTTTGAAAGGGACTGGTAGTTTCTTTAAAGCAACAGCTCCTGGGGAAACAGGAATAGCTATGCAAGGTGCTATTCCATGGCATTGAGTAAGGCCATCCTGGCTGGCACTAAGGCTAATTGGATTGGTCAAGGCTGGCCTTCGAATCCTATGTTCAGTTTTGGGACATGCGCCACAGGAAGGACATTGAGGTGCTGGAGTGTGGCCAGAGAAGGGCAATGGAGCTGGTGAAGAGTCTGGAACACAAGTCTGGTGAGGAACACCTGAGGGAGCTGGGGCGGTTGAGCCTGGAGGAAAGGAGACTCAGGGGGACCTTATTGCTCTTAACAACTCCCTGAAAGGAGGTTATGGCAAGCTGGAGGCTGGTTTTTTCTCCCAGGTAACAAGTGATAAGGCAAGAGGAAACAGCCTCAAGTTGTGCCAGACAAGATTTACATTGGATATTGGGAAACATCTCTTCACTGAAAGGGTTGTCATGCACTGGAATGGCTGCCCAAGGAAGTGGTGGATTTACCATACCTGGAGGTGTTTAAAAGATGTGTAGATGTGGCATCTAGGANCTCCCAGGTAACAAGTGATAAGGCAAGAGGAAACAGCCTCAAGTTGTGCCAGACAAGATTTACATTGGATATTGGGAAACATTCTCTTCACTGAAAGGGTTGTCATGCACTGGAATGGCTGCCCAAGGAAGTGGTGGATTTACCATACCTGGAGGTGTTTAAAAGATGTGTAGATGTGGCATCTAGGAACATGGGTTAGTGGTGGGCTTGGCAGTGTCCAGTTAATGGTTGGACTAGATGATCTTTGACTTCTTTTCCAACCTAAAAAATTCTCCAGTTCTGTAATGGAGGAAATATGCCTGAAGAGCAGCAGATGATCTTTCCTTCCTAACTAATCATGGCTGACATAGATAAGTCAGAGTTCACACGTGTGTGGCTGAGCCCTGGGTGTCAGTTGAGACCATCCAGCTTTCCTCACTTCCCTCCACCCGGCGGGGTGGCATGCGGGGCGGCTCCTCACAAGCCATGGAATTTGCCAGCGCAGCCTCCCGGAGCGTTGCCGGCGGCTCCGACGCGTTCCTGGCGGGTGCGCGGGGCCCGCGCCCGGCCTGAGGCGCCT
>VWZP01007814.1:847231-907602 GCA_013396995.1 Dicaeum eximium | reverse complement strand
GCCCGGAGCCAAGGCCCGGAGCCCGGAGCCAGGGCCCGGAGCCAAGGCCCGGAGCCCGGAGCCAGTGCCCGGAACAGGAGCCCGGAGCAGGAGCCCGGAACAGGGCTCGGGGGCTTGGTAGAGGTTGGGGCTGGGCCCCTCTCCTCAGCCTTCGATTCCACGTGCTGTTGAGAGCGATGCAGCTCCGTGGTCTGCCATGGTCGGTCCCTGCAGCTCCTTGGGGAGGGGAAGCGGAGAGGGAAGTCTGATCCTTCCTGGCATCCAGTGAGAGAGCACGTGGGAATGGCTGTCTGGTGTCACAGGAGAGGTTCTGGACACTAGGACTGGACACTAGAATGCATTTCTTTGCCGAGAGGGTGGTCAGACAGTGGAACAGGCTTCCTAGAAAAGTGGTCAGTGGCCCAAGCCGTCAGTGTTTAAGAGACATTTGAACAATGCCCTTAACAACCGGCTTTAACTTTTGGTCAGGCCTGAAGACATCAGACTGAGCGATTACGATATGTCCCTTTCAACTGAAACAGTCTGTTCTATCTTCTATTCTATTCTATTCTATTCTATTCTATTCTATTCTATTCTATTCTATTCTATTCTATTCCATTCCATTCCATTCCTATTCTATTCTATTCTATTCTATTCTATTCTATTCTATTCTATTCTATTCTATTCTATTCTATTCCATTCCATTCCATTCCATTCCATTCCATTCCATTCTTCATTTGTTAATAGTAAACATTAAAAAAACCACAAAAAATCCCACCAAAAATTCCCACAACCTCCCCCAAAACAAACAACACACCCCACAAACAAACAAACAAACAAACAAAACACGCCCCCACAAAAAAAACCCAAACCCAAAACCCCCCAAAAAACAGAAACAAACAAAAAAGCCACCCCAAAAACCAACCAACAACAACAAAAAAACAAATATGAGAAAGCATCTGGACCACTTGTAGTTGTCACTGTATGATATGTTTTATAAGAGGACCTTTGCCTTGTTTCCCAATTTTAAGCAGTTTCTAATCTGGATAATTACGTTCTGTCTAATCTTGTACTCTTTTAGCACTTGTTTTTCTTCTTCATTTGCAGCCTTAAACTATTGTTGCTTTTAAACAGCTGTTTTGTTCCATCACAGAGAAAACTGCACTTCAGGGAAGGGCAAGCACTTGTCAAATAATATTAGTTCAATAATTTATATAGTGTTTTTCCCTCCTATTTTGTAATAAATTATTCACCTTTTATCATTTTGCATTATTCATCTGGTTAACTGAGGTAGCCTAACAATTTTAAAATGTATTTGTCAAAAAAAATTTATTTAATTTCTTTTGTCAGTTTGGGGCTTTTTTTTCCCCGAAATAAAAGCTTTGACAAATAATCACAGTCCTTAGCTGCCCAGCCCATGTGGTCAGTGAAGTGGTTTAGATAAATTAATGGTGAACGGTTTTGTAAAACAAAACAAAGCAGCAAAGCAAAAAGCAAAAAAAAGCACAGCTGAAGCCCATTTTCTGAGACTTTGTGTACTGTGAAATGTAAAATATAAGTGTCAGCTCTGTTTGTTAGCTGATCATCTCTTGGATGGCAGAATCTCTGAGGCCATCAGCTTGCCAACTGAATTAGAGCATGGGGATTAGAAAAACACAGGTTGAAAATATGTTGGAAGGACCTGTTTGCTGTCTCCCACATTACTAAGGCAGCTTGTGGGCCTTCAGAATATTACAGCTTAAATTTTTTTTACATCCACTATGAGATTGCTGAAATGGTTGTCTTCAGGATTGCTTTAAACTTGGTCTGTTTGGCATAAGATGAAGCCTGCCAAAGGGTAGGAATGCATGTGCAGGTGGGGCCATGTTATGATTTCATGCAAGTTTTCAATGGTAAAGTGGTCTGTGCCCAACCCCCTGAAATACTTGTGCAGGATCAGTTGGGGATAGAAAGAAAAGCAAGTTCCTCCCTTGGCTCTCCAGGCTACAGAGGAGCAAAGTGAAAAGTGTTGACGTGCAGACTGAGGTGTTCTGAGCTGAAGGTACTTGAGAGATGTGTTAAAACCATATCAGGTCTTACCATGCTGTTTGAAGAACTGCTTTGCTGGACCTAACCCAGTATTTGTGAACTCACTGTGCTCTTTTTTTTAAAATTGCTGATGTCTTTGATGGCTTCAAAACAAGACATGCAGCCTTCCAGTTCAGTACAGGGTGAGTACTGGGAAAAGGAGAGGACTTCTAAAGAGGCCTTGATCCTGATCAGGAAGGCATCAATCTGCACATATGCAGGCCCTACGCTGTGAGGTGGGACTCATCTCCTTTTCAGCAATTTTCTGGAGGTGAAATGAAGGGTAGTCAGTGATTGTGGCATGATGCTGGGCTTTGGAAGTCTTTGGTCTGACTTTGGTTGCCACAGGCGACTCAGGACTGCCTCACTTGGTCTGCTCCCTGGCGTTGTAACAGGAATGCTCCTGTGTTTTTCTGCACCAGGTTGCTACACACATCAGTATGTTACCACTGGTTTCCTGTTTAAATGCTGCAGACATTAGGACTGCAGAGCTACTTTAACTGTATCCTAAAAGTCTTTATGAAGCATTGATTGGCCAAGAAATGAGAAGCAGCAGGAAGCCACAGCTTTCTGACTTAGGAACTTGCAAGTCTTTCATACAGCTCATCTTGAGCTTTGCTGACATGATCTCACTTGCTAATGTTTTTTTGCAGAGCATCCTATGTAATGACATAATTAGTGTAAATTGCATTTTATTTTTAAATCATCCCCTTTCCTTCCTGATTTTTTCATATCTAAATGTCAACTTTTATGGTAAAGAGTGGTGTGCTGCAGAGGCTGAACAGAAAAACACTTGTGCAGGTGGAAGTCTGCTGGTGGAGCTTCTGAGACGATGTTGAACAGGAGCTCAGCTGGTTGAGGTCAATGTTTTTTAAGGCATTGCAAGTTGTGCTTGATTTTGTTTTCTTCTTGCAGCCCAAGTTCTCCTGCCATTATTAAGGTATTAAAGGCTTTAAATTATGAGTAGTACTGGTGAATTGCAAACATATATCCAGATTTTACAGATCAAAGGTAAATGATAATGTAAGTGCACCAAACCTGTTCAAACACGGTACAGTAAAAATCCCCCTCCCTTAATGTGGTGGGAATTACTTTCCACACAATACTTACTTTTCTCTGGAAGATTAAATTCAAAGCAGTAGGAGCTCTGGGAAGGGTTACTATTAACTTTCTTCAGCCATATTTTTTTCATTTCTGGTCATTCCAGTCTGCTTTACTAACTCTAGATGGCATTAAGAATTCTTATACACTTTCCATTTTGCCTTTTCTTGTCATTATGGTAAGCTTTTTAGGAGCAGGCATAGCTTCCTTTTGGAATTTATATGTAAATCTGACACCAGAATTTGGTTCTTGAGTCTCTCTTGTAAAAAAAAAAATTGAAAAAAACCAAAAAAAAGCGCCCAACCAACCAACCAAAAAAACCCAAACAAAACAAAACAAAACAAAACAAAACAAAACAAAACAAAACAAAACAAAACAAAACAAAACACCAAACCAAACAAACAAACAAAAAAAACCCCCAAAAAACCAACAACACCAAGTTGTTTAGCTGATTCGGAATTTTGGAATCAGTACATACCCCAGTCCTGTTTTTCAAAGCAAAGAAGATTCAGTCAAGTTCAGAAATCAAAATATTTACCTAAAAGTTGTATAACCACAATAATAAACTATTGATATTATCAGTTATAACAGAATGTCATCATAGTCTTGAACATCCATGAGCTGGGCCATCCCACCTGCATTGCAAGCTAGGACTATCACTGTTATCACTTTATGCATTGGAAAACTGAGGCATATATAATAAGTGGAGGTTTGCTAAAAGTCAGAGACTTCTGCAACTCAGTCACACTTTTTCTCCCTCTTGTTCATCTGAGTTGTTTAAAATTTGCTCCTTAATTTTCTTCACAATATTCATCAGGACAGAATGAAAGCCTGTTGCCAAAGCTAAGGGAAGTTGAGAAGACAATGAAGGACTTGGAAAGATGTAGACTTCAGAAACTGGATTCTGGGCATGTACTGCCAGGACAGAGGATTTTTATTTAATTTTATAGGAAAATGTTCTGGTTATTTTACACTGAGATGCAAAAATCTCATTTGCAGCCAAGCCCCGGAGGGAGTAAAAGGAACTTGGAGAGCTCATAAAGACAAGTGTAATAGGATTAATAAGAAAAAGGCCTAAGACATAAGCCTTCATTGTACACATTTCTTGCTAAATTTTAGTATTGATGAAGGTGAAATGCCAAAACGTAACCACGCGCTCATGTCCTTGAGGCGGTAACAGAATATCAGCATTCATGTGAGCTGCTCCTGCCACCATTTTAAGAGCAAACATGTGGGGATGCTGCCTTTTGACGTAGAGAGCAAAGGGAAAGGGGCAGGAAAGCTGGTCATGAATGGAGGCAGATCTCCTCGCAGGATAAATGTTTACCTGGTATTGAATATGCCTGTGGGATGGAGGGTGTGCAAGGGAAGGGTTGGGGACCCTTTGACAAATGAAAGGGAACACAGCTGAATGCGCAGAGAATGGAGCAAAGGTTAACTTCCATCACCACTGATTAGGTCCAGAGAAAGACAGACAGATCAGAGACAGTGGGTGGGCCCTAAAGGGGGTCAGTTCATTGTCACATGGTGCCTTCGGTGCATCAGTTATCTCAGCATCTCCAAGGTGGCTGAGGAATCTTTGCTGACTGCCACCCAACAGAGCTCTGTGGCTGCACAGGGCACCCAAGTACTATAGCAACCTGTCCTTTGTTCACTCAGGCTTTTAACAGAAGAAAATGGAAAAAGGAGAGATGGGGGCCAGGCCCATCACATTTTCTTGTCTGTTTGTTTTGCCCATCTGTATATCTGCTGCTGCCGGTGTCCATGTTGTGGGAGAAGGATGATTGCATCATTTCCATATAGCTTGCTGTTCCAGCCCCCTGATTTGGGGTGAAATTTGGTTGTGCTGCTGGGTGTTTAAATGTTTGCCAGGTAGGTGCTACCAAAAACATTCATTAAAATAGACAGATGGGCACTAGAGTAGGAAGGAGCCATAAGAATGCTTGAAATCAACCAACTGTGAAATAGAAAAATCAAAAAAAATGTATTCCTGGAGCCTTTAATGCTAGCCTTCTCTTTTGGGGCTGTCCTTACTTTTTTTACATGTACACACACACAAACAGAGAGCTATTTATGAAAATGCCACAGCCAGGTTTTTGTCTTTTTAGGCATTTCCGTTTAGCCAGGATTTAGAGGAAATCTGAGAATGGCTCCTTGAGCCAAAACAGGTGCATGCAAAATCCAAATGCAGTTTTGCTTGCAAAACGCAGGTTCCTCAGGCAGCTGGGGCATCTCAAGTTCAGGCAAGGTCTGCCCTGTCCCTGCTTGAGTGCAGTAGGAGGAACACAGCTGCTGACTGCTGGTAGGTAGGAGGTGAGATTCCTAATCACTTGTCTAGATGCATTTACAACTTATTCTGATTCCTTAACAGCTCTTTCTGTCTGCTCGAGTTCCTTTGGCATTGTGATCACTCTCCATTAGCTCTTGCAAGTTGTGGCATGAGATGCCAGGATAGATACTGTCAAAATCAAACATCTTCGTTTTGTTCCTTTTCTTTCTTCCCTAACTTAGCACTGGAAAAATACAAGATGTGTATGTTTGTCTTTTCATAGCTTTGTCTAGAAGGGGGAGTCTGTGGCTATTAAAACCAGTATGTGTCAGTCAGATATATCAGATTAGTAGGGACATCTCTACTCTTAGGTATAAAAACATTGTCAAATCAGCCACTGTCTGGAGATAAACTGCTCTGGTGTCAGTATTACCAGCTTATTTGGGGTTTGTGTTTGATTCTCAGGGGATGAAGGGCAGTCCCCAGTACTGTGACTTTCTTGTAGCTGTGATCTTGGCTGCGTCACTTGCAGGCATCCTTTGCAGGACCAGGCTGCAAGAACTGTGAATTTTCTTTGAGCTTTTATTATTCTAAACTTGACCTTGGTCTCACAGTATTTCTGCTTATCTGTCACTAAGCTGAAGGGAGTAAGGACAGTTTCAGGTATGACAGCGATGACTGGGGTAGAATATGTATCTGCTAGTTAGGTGCATAGTGAGAGCTTGTTTGTAAAAGGAACAGACCAAGTTCAGAAGATCTTTCTTAGTGCCTGTTCTTCATCATGCTGATGCTGGTGACACCATCCCAGAGAAAAACCTAAAGTAAAATAAGAGATTTGTATTGAGGCAGTGGAAACTGGCTCTCCACTGTTTTCCCAAGTGGGTGTGTACAAAGCCAGCACTAGATCCTTGCATCACTTCACAGGCGTGATGTCATAGACAGAGATTTTTCATTTCTTTGTGCTTTACCTCAGCTTTGGACACAGGGAAATGACAATTCTGGTCTCCAGATGGTGTCAACTGGTGTAACCATCTGGTAGTGGGGCTTGTGAATGCAGGATAAGACATTTGAAGTATGTCTTTTTTCTGTTTCTTTTTCTGTTTACTGTGAAGCTCTTTGAGATCTTCTAAGGGAAGGCACATAAAATACAAACCATTAGTCAAGAATATCTAAGAGCACCTTTTTGTCCTGTTTCTCTTAGTACTGCACAACATTCCTTTCCATTGGCTGATTTATAGCCCCTAGATCTGCAAGGTTATTTCCATGCAATTCTGCAGTGTTGCACTTTTAAATGATGCTAAAAGCTCCCCTTTATTGTTAGGATAAAATTAATGTTTTAACAAATCAAGCAGACCTTGACCAAAGGAGTAGTCCAATAAAACTGTAAGTTGCCCACACTAGGACAGGAACTAGGAAGCAATTTGCAAAGGTCAGTGATGCTTTCAGATCCCTTTTCTGGCCTCATCAGCACTGTATACAGCTGCCTACAAGAGTCAGAAAGCACGTTTACCTCCCAAACACAGCAAATCCTGTGTTTTCCTCACTTTTCAAGCACCTACGCCCTGTCTCCTCTTGCACCCTGTACAGGTTCAGGTGAGCCCGGAGGGTTCTTTTAGCTGAAGGCATTGCACCTCACAGTACAGGTATTGATGGGGAGACATTCAGTGAACTTCTTCCCTCTTGACAGAGAAGGCACTTGCTTGCAACTTCACCCAAGGCTGAAGGGATCTTTCCATTTATTAAGGTCCCAACTGCAGCATCTTGTGATTTTCCAGCTATGAATGTTGCTGCCTCTAGAATTACAGGAGTCAGAAGCAAGACATGTCTTTGGTGATTAGATGTGTTGTACTGGCTAGATCTGGGTTTGAAAGAAGCATCTTCAGGTCTTGAGCAGTGTTTGATGAGGAAATGATGCTTGTCTTTTCCATTGCTCCTGCCTCACACAGTGAACCCAGAATGTAAGGCCAAGGACACAACTGCTGCAGATCCCTCACTTGTGAGTCATATTTTTCTGGCCAATGTGTTTCTGTGTTTCCACTGTCTCCCAAGGTGACAAGTACAAAAGAAAAGGAACAGTAGGGGGGAAAAAAGGCTTTTTGTCTTTTTAATCTCACCATGATACAGAATTAATCAAGCATCATAGAAGCATCACAGGAAACTGTTAAGCAAGTAGACTTGCCTGAAGCTGGAAAGAATGTGGGACAAGCAACCTACTGGCTGCACTATGATGCAATCTTCTAGAAATAAGATTCAGACCAAAGTGCAGCTGGTGAAAACTTTCAGAATCCTGACTGGAGCCTGGGACCACACACCCACACTATTTTGAGTGAAGTCCATCTCTAGCTCCCCTAGACTGAGGTGGAAGCATTTAAAATGAAAACAAATTCATAAAAGACTGTTGTTAAACTGTTTGAGAGATGTCAACAATGCCGTCATTCTTCTTTGAGGTGGAATTAGCGGCAAAGTCACCCTCTCCCTGTTAAGAACTCTCACGTCTCTACACTGCTTTGATACTGGCTTTGTCTTTCAGTGTCTCCTCCCTTCTTTGTGTGTGCCTCCGATGACAAGGCAGGCACCATTATGCAGTAGGATAGAAAGCAGTCCTGGAGTTGGCAGACTGGACCCTTTTTTCCCTGGAGGATGATGGTGAAGGGAAATCACTTCTGCTGGGCTTCATGTTGCTGTAACTGGTGTTCTGCCATCAGCCTTGACCTCCAGCCAGCTTTAAACCTGCCCAAAGATCAGTCCCCTCATCTGTGTCTACACATGTATGGCACTCCATGCTGGTTCCTTTCCTGCTTTTTCCTTTGGTCCTTTGGCAAAGGGAACAGGTCTGTGTGATCTGGTATTGCAATTTTCATGGTTTTGCATGTTTACCTGCCTCCCCAGTGTCCTTAATTTCCCTTGCTCCAACTTTCTGTGCTGGCTTTTCCCACTTTGCTACTTGCTCCCCATTGCCTCTTCTCTTCTGTGCCTTCATGCACTGCCCCCACATGGAGTCCTCTCCTTTTTGCCATGCAGCCCCTTCTTGCTGCTGTGCAGTGAAGTCACAATTGCCTCCAGTTAGTCAATTAAGAGATCAAGTTTTATGGCTGTGCTAGATTGTTGGGATTTCTTTTACCTACTTAGTATTATTTTTCCATCTTGGCACCTACATTTATTTGAAACAACTTGCAGAAAAATTTGTTTTTCTAATTTTCAAGAAGCAAACTCCTGGTTCCAGGGGGGGTTGGTGTTTTGGGCGTCCAGTGCCAGCAATCTGGGACTGCACACAGAGATTTGTGCTATGTGAGGAAATACTTCATTAGACTTGTATTCCATGAAGACACTCTTGCTTCTTAACACCTATGATTTTAATTAAAACCTGGAAAGTGAAGAATCCTTGGGTTGTATTAATGTTTTCATTTCCATTAGGACAGGAGAGTTTATAAACACGAGCTGGGTTTATAAATTAGACCTTGTAAGAATATTATGTGCACAGTGCAGCAAAGGCAGATGAGAACTGGAGTGGAGCTGGCCCCATCTGTCTCTTTCCTTGGCTGGCTCTCGCTTTCCAGTGTCCTCTCCTTGGCACAGGTTTTCTGAGCTGTTCAAGGATTCCCCCTTAGAGACTAAGCTAATGGCTTCTTCCATGTCTTTCTGTGGACATTCTCACTCAACAAAGCAGGAAGAGAAGCAGATGTTTTAATCAGGGCCTTGCAAAACAACTTGCAGAGGTGACATTGGGTATAGGGATTTTGTGGTGAGTTACATGAAGGGGGAGAGATTCTCCTGACGCACTTCTCATGTGCATGTGTACACAGAGATGCAGTCAGAGATAGTCAGGTCTAAATATTCGTCCTGCTTGCAGTCATCCACATCCAGAGTGTGAATATGTATCGCTGAGCATGCGGGGGAATGTGACAGAAGATGTGGTCTCCTCCAGAGATGATGTGACAGGTGCACACAGCTGCACACAGGCTGCCCCAGGGGGTGCAGGCAGGCGCTGCCCAGCAGGCACTGCCCAGCAGGCACTGCCTGGCACAAGCACTGGAGCAGGGAGCCGCGGGTGAACCCATACAGCCTGACTGTACTCAGCTGTGCAAGCTGCACACGGGCCATCAGTGTGACACCAGAGACAAAAACAAGGGCTTGTGTGCTGTGTTCTCCTCAAGGACGGGTTTGCAAAGACATCCACAATTTATGCAAGGGAAAGCGAAGTGTGGATAGATGAAGTGCCCGGATTCACACTCTCATTTACTTTGTCAGCAGCAGAGCTGAAAGTAAAATCTGGATCTCATGTGTAGGGATCCTGAGTTTACATTCATAATTCCCACAGGGTAAACATCCCACTCCTAACTGTAATTATGTAACATCCTTAGAAATCACTTTTCCTTGGAAGTGTAATGGTACAGAACAACTTTTTTCATCTCACATACCTTTGCCTGTGTTAGCTTGGGTTGGCTTGAAACTGTCTTGCAGTGGTCATCAGTAGGTCAGCTCAGGAACTCCTATGCTGTGTGCAATGCAGCATCACGCAGGAGTGACACCTGAGCTCATCTCTTCAAGTTAGCATTTGATTTTTAGAGGGTGGGTACACAAGTTTCACTCTAAAATCGGGCTTCTCTTCAGCATGCAGAAGGATGGACCCTGTGCTAAAACCATGCAGTTCCCCAAAGGATCTACAGGAAGAAGTTTGAAGGCATCTTGCATTGGCACTTGTGCATGAGTGTAAATGTTTCTGCTCTGTAGTCTAAACTGTGTGAGTGGAACGGGCCATCTCTTCAGCCCTTGATCACATCGGTTTAGCACCATAACTGCTGAGCTGTCTGAGCTCTTTTGCAAGGTGGCACGTGGGATTCACACACAGCTCAGTTTCCATCAATGGCTGAAGTGGTACAGGGGGTGTAGGAAGTTGGGAACAGAGCTCCTGTGTGTGCCTGCTTCTTCTCCCCATCTCCCTCACGGTATGACTGGATGTTTTGACATGAGAGTGATTTCAGGAGAAAGGAGGAAGGTGTACTCACTGTCAGCCTCTGTCTCCTTGAGCCCACTAGGGCTATTATTGAGATATCCTTCCAAGCAGCTTAAATAGAAACGTCTGGTGACAAAATGAAAACAAATGGAGAATCTGGTGAGACTGGCTGGCGGGAGTTCCCTTCCCTGGTGCTGCCAGCCCCTGAGAGGGAGAGGAGGGCCTTGCTGGCACTTCCAGTCCCAATAATGCATCTGAGTTAGTGGAAAGGGCAGTGGCAGGGGAGGAGGAAGGAGTGGATAGCTACCTGGGCAATTTTTCAGGCTTTTGAAACACTGCTGAACCCACTAGAGGCCATTATTTAGGCTGCCTGGCAACATGGGCTCTCACCCTCTCTGTTAAGACTTGGAGAGTCTGGGTCACTGCATCCCTGCAGAAAGAGGAGAGAGCTGATCCCTCAGTCAGGGTGATGCCAGGAGCCTCCCCATTGGCAGCACTGCAGCTCCTCTGCTGCCCCTGCTGCCAGTGCTCATGTTCAAGGGGACACCAGTGGTAGTTCAGAAACACTCCCTGCTTTTTGAAAAACCATTTTGCTTTCTGTCTTGCACTTTTCTCCCCTGTGTTTCTGCAGGAGGGTGTTGGTTACCTCATTTACAAAACAATAATTGTTTAATCCCTTTTCTTACCCAGTCCTTCTCAGCTCCATGTGGCCCAGTGCCCTTCTTTGGGAAAGGGTTGAAAAGTTGATAGCTATTCACCAGGAATTAATTCACCAGGAAAGTCTTGCCTGACCCACTGCCTGCTTAGGGGAGCAGTAAATCATTGGCATAGCATGACCCCTTGGGCTGAGTGAGCAGGGCTAGATGTGAAGGATGTCAGGGAGTCTGAAAACCTGAGAACATGGCACATTGAGCTCCATCCAACAGTCCTGCTCCAAGGGGCTCTTGCAGGGACTTCACGTTTTCAATGAGTGGGAGTAATTGGGGCAGGAGGGGAGAAGGGGATTGGGAGCTGCATAGAAATGCCGTGGTAACACCCGCACATTAATGGCAACACTTCTCCAAGAAATTTCTCTTGAGTGTTCCTCATTATGCAAACAAGTCTGGCAAATGATAATGCCTCCTGTACTTCCAAGGATTAATGTATGTAAATGGCAGAGCTGCTGCTCGTTCCCAAAAGCAACATTCAGTTTCCCACACCGGAGCCAGCGCCTGGGCCAAGGGCACTGAGTCTCAGGGTACATGCAGACTGCTCTTTCCACTCCCCTTGATACCAGCTGGGCCCTGAACTTTCTAAGATGACTGGACTAAATCATTCCTTCCTTAAAACACCCACGCTGAGTAGAGCATCGTGGCCCTCTGTGTATGTGGGGTCAGTATGTGTCACCTGCAGCCTGCTGAGGATGCTGTCACATGTCCTGGTGATCTCCCAGAGAAACCAGCATGGTAGATCCTGGTGTTGGGGGATTTGATCCAGGCAATATATTGCTTCTTAACATTTCTAGAAGGCAGGGGGTAGACAGGGAGGGTGGCTGACTTCTTAGATACAGGCCTCAATTTGATGTGGAAAAGGAGTTGGTTGTTATAATCTGAAAAGAATTTATAGTCACCTTTGTGAAATGCACCTTTGGTGCATTTTAGGTCTTTTTTATTTCAGTGTAATGTGGTTAACAAGCAGAAAACCATAGGAAAATCAGGTGATTTTTAAAAACATAATCTAGGTCAGGTCAGTCTGAGTTAGCTGAGCCTGAGGCTGACATTACCAAGTTTATCTTGTGGTAAAACCAAAGTATGCTATCAGTGTGATATTTTTCCACTTGAGATAACTTCTGACAGTTGCCATGAGGTTAAAAATGTACTTTTTTCCCCTTCCTTTCTTTTTTTTTTTTTTTTTAACAACTTCTGACAGTAGGCTCCACCTACGACTTTAATTTGCTTGACTGTGCATGCTTAGCAGAGTCCCGTCATGACTGGTGCATCCTCAGCAGCAGCAAGGCAAGGCAAGGCAAGGCAGTGCTGACTCCCAGGATCCACAGCTTACTTGCCATTTGGCAAGCAGAAACCTGGCCTCTTCAAGGTCCATTGACTGCCATCTTCCCTTAACACCAAATAACTGCAAATGAACAAAGCGATTTCTGATCGCTAAAACTGGTGTGTGCAGACAAGCATATCTCAGCTAAAGATCATTCATTCAAGACACAGGTGATCTGCTTTGCCAAGCACCTGGAGACAGCTGAAACTAAAGTAGGTTTGGAATTTTTAGTGCACAGCCAATTTTGAGAAATTTTTCTCTTCCCCCCCCGCCCCCCATGCTGTCACTAATAAAATGAAAGTGGAGTATTTTGAGTCAAGTTTTGACCCAAGCAAAATCATACTAATTTTTAGTATGCTTGAACTTTTGATTTCTAATTAGCTCCAAAAAAGCATGAAGCTAATTTTGTTTTCCTTTATTAGGTTGGGGGAGTTGTCATTTTCACTCTCTTTTCTAGCCAGCTGATCTTTAAGAAAAAAGCAAAATGGTACCTGATGGTGGTTCCCTTCTGACTAAGCAGAGTTAAATCACAGGAGATATGATCTACATAGCACAGCCTGTAGCAAAGAAGAGGCGTTTAACCTTCCTCATACTTTTATAAGACAAAGGAAAATGCATCTTAATGCTAAAACAGCTTGAAATTGAGCAGTTTTGGGCATTTCAAGAAATAGGACTGAAGCACTGGATGATATGAATTTGAAGATTCTTTCTCTGTTTCAGACCCAGAAGGAAAACGTTATAGAATTTCTGTGAATAATTTTGAAATTTGCTTGTGCCATGAGGGTTAGCTGTGAAATCGGTGTCATTTTGACTTCACATGAAAGCTGACTTGTTAGGAAAATGCATTACTGTGCTGAAGTTTGGCCATCCAAACCAAAGCGTGCCAAATGACGTGCTTGCAAAAGAGGGTGGTGGTTGCAGTCAGCCTTGGGGAAGCACAGCCTGGGACATGGATGGTGAGCCCTTTGCAACCTGCTTGCCCCTGGCTTGCAACCCCTGCAGAAGAGAAACAGAGGTTCATTTAGAGGTTGCATTGTCTATTTGGACCTGGGGTGAGAAGAAGAGTGTATTGTTTTGTATCCCAAGAACCTTGCAGAAATAGATTTTCCCCATCCAGATGCCAGTTTCTGTTCTGCTTTGGATACAAGCTGCGGAATTCTGACAGCTGGGGGGAGGGAGGCGTGTGTGTGGAGCAGGGAGCTGGAAGCTGGAAGCTAGATTTGGAAACCCCTAACCTGCTTTTTTGCTCACGGGATTGTGAAAGTGCTCAGAGATTGCAATTCTTCTCCAGCTCTGAAGAATCCCGTTGATATATGCTCCACATTATGATCACATATAAAGACTGATAAGGCATCTTTGAAAGAAAATCAGAGGGGAACATGTTGCTGTGCGTGCTAAAGTAGCAGAAGTGTGAATGTCACGTTCAAACCTTACATTTTGATATAAAGCCATAACAAAGGGAGTGAGGGGTCTGCCTGTATAAAGAATACCACAAAATCTACTGCCTAATGATTTTTTTAGAAGGAGAATATAAATCAAAATTGAGAAACTCAGAAGGCTTTTACACCTACTTAGTGGATTCTGTGGGCATTGAATGTCTGCTGATGTAAAACCCTACGGTACTGTGTCTTTGAAAGTTGGCTGGGAAGTAATAGCACCTTATCAGGGTTTTGCATGCGATAGCCCTAAGGTTTACCTTTGTAGTGCCTTTTGAAAAAAGGTCCTGCTGTACAGAGCTCCAGTCTGTGCTCCAGCTAAAGGTGAAAAGGGGATGCGAGAAAGGGAAGTAATAAGATTATACCTAATTGCTTTAGCATCCACTTAACTATTTTACATATGTGTCTTAGAACAAATGTTTGTGCAGTGTCTAGACTGGTGTTTACAAATGTGTTAGCTAACTCTGGCTAATTGGGGAGCAATTAACGTGAGTTAAAGTGGTAATCTAGACAAAGCCCGAGTGCACCTTCTCTCTTCCCATCCACACCAAGCCTGCCAGAGCTCACAAAGTGCTTGGAGAACACACTCAGGCACGTGGTGTGAATTTTGGGGGGGTTATCCTGTGCAGGGCCAGGAGTTGGACTCAATGATTCTTTGGGTTCTCTTACAACTCAGGATATTCTATGATTTTACAATCTCTACCTTTATTCTGCTAGGGAGGAGAGGCTTGAATTGCAGCATAAACAGGCATGCTGCTTCCTCTAAGGGAAGGGGAAAAGCAGAAAAGGAGGGATCCAGAGTTCTCTCAGCAGTGTGCCAGCTGTGCCAAAATCACACCTCTGCAGGAGTGCTGCCAGCAATTTTCATTGTTTGGCTATGGCATCAGCTTCACCTGAGCTATTCTTCCCTTCCTTGGGCCTTCTGCAGGCTCCAGCCTTCCTCTTGCTTTTCCCTTGTCTGCACTGTGCCTGCCAGCACCTGGTACAGCCCTTCTGTCTGCCACCCCCTCGTACTCTATCCTAAGGAAGGAAACTGCTCTCAGTTACACTCAGGTGATGGTTTCCCTCACCTAAATAATGCTGCCTCTCCAATGGCAGCTGAGCCCTTGCTCTGCGTTTGCTGGAGAGCCCTGCGGGGGCCGGACATGGCAGCAGCCCCTCCCAAGGCTAGGGTTTTGTGGGACATCAGGGAGCCAGGGCATGGCAGCTCCCCCCCGGCCCCCCAACCCTGATAATTTTTGGAAGCTGTTCGATTCTGCTGTGACATCAAAGCCATCACTGGCTGGGAGCAGAATGCCAGGGCAGGTGTGCCAAAGCTCCCATGGGCCGTGCCAGTGCTGCACAGCCTGTTGTGTTGGTGCCCAGAACAGGATGGTTGTGGGAGGCAGAGCTGGCTGAGCCCCTTAGCAACTCTGCTTCCCCTGGCAGCACCCTGTGTGCCTGGAGGTGCCCCCCAGCCTGCCCTCCCAGGGACATGCAGAGGCAACCTGCCCTCGGTGTCTGCTGGAGGAACAAGGTACAGGCCAGGATTTTGGGAGGGCTCTTGTGCTGTGTGGAAGCACCAGGCTGGAGGGGGATGAGGAATATCAGCTCCCAGTCCTCTACTCAGACCCATTGTGAATGTTGTCTTTAGAGTAGGTTTCCCAGTGGGAAGATAAAGGGGAATTTCTCAGGCTGAGCAGCAGCTGCTGCTGTTTTAGAAGTGCTATATCTGGTTTCCCTGGCCCCCTTCAGCTCTTGAGAACCACTTTTTGGGGGCTGGATGCTTTGGGGATTGTGCCTCAAAAGCAGACTTTGGGCCAAGATGTGGGCTGAGCCAGAGTGCCAGCACGCTTGGCAGGCCTCCTTAACCATGCTGTAGGATGTGCCCTTGAGGAGCTTTTTGGAGATGGGCTTTTATGGAAGTGTGTTAGAGGTGTGTGTTACAGGTCCATACCAGGGGAGGACTTGTGAGCTTTTGGCTTTCTCTTTTCCCCTCAGTACTTGTCTCAAATCACAGCAATAAGACTTGTTCTTCCACAGCAGGGTAGGGGTCATTCTTCCCTAAAAAACTGGGCCTTCCTGGGACTATGGGCTGGAGAAACTTGGTCAAGGACAGAGCAAGAGGAGACAAATTTTACGTGGGAAGGATTTATGAGCACAGAGACAGGCATTGCTTGTTCTCTTTCCTATTGCTCACACACGTCTGGAAGTTAAACCCATGAGCTAATTGCAAAGCTGCATGCACACATTATATATATATAAATAATAATAAACCTCCCATTCATTATGTACCCTGGAGTGTCTAACCTGCATTGCATCCAGTAATTCATTTGCTTGGGAATCAATCCAATATTAGAATAGCAAAAATGAAAGGTTGGAAGAGCTCTCAGGAGTCCATTTTCTTCCTTGCAGACAGGATCAAAAATAACAATTGGTAACTCATGATCTGCCACAAATAGTCATACATGTGCAGAACAGGGGCAGATTTTTCTGCCAAATTAATGCACACTCTTTTTTAATGTGTATTTTTCCCAAAAAGATTCCTAGGAAGGTTTAGTTCTGAGATAAATTTTTTTTCTGATGTGCCAACACATACTAGAAGCTAATAATCATGAAGATTTTCTCATGTGGAAAGGTAGGCTGGCAGTCCCCTACTGGGGCATGCAATATTCACTCCTGGGTCCTGGATTATCATATTCCGATTAAAGCTTCTGTATGCATTAAAATGTTAAAACATTTTGGAAATGTTTTAATGTTCCAACATATTTTAGCATTCCAAAACTTGGAAGGGTTTGGAAATGTTTAACATGCACTCATTTTGAGTCTTTCTATCCTCCATATGTCTCTCACAGAATCTTTGCAGTCCCTACAAGTTTCTAGAATCATTAACAAATGGTTTTATCAAGGTCTCTTTAAATTTAGGGGAAATCCTCTCACTGATGAAACAGTTTTTGCCAAAGATCCTGAGATTTTTTTGGTGGAAGACAACGTGAAGGATGAGATGTTGATAATGACTGGGAATAATTAGGAAGGCATGAAAAGCAGGACTTTTTTCTGCACTTGGGAGTTGCTCAAGAGAAATCTGCATATTGTCAGGAGAGCTCTCGTGGTGCTGGTTGCAGGTACAGTCATTCTAAAGGCAGGATCAGCTGTCAGACTGACTGTTGCAATCTACTAGGATGCATGTCTGGGGTTGTGCTCCTGTCATGGGTTACAGGCGTCCAGTGTGTTCGCCTGTACTGCTGGTTTATTTTAAGTTCACTGCTTTAAGGTGTTCATGGTTTTAAGCACTTGTCAGCTCTAACAGAGGCAGCTTTGAAAGGTAAACTGGTTTCCTAGGAAAATAAAGTTTTTTGTTCTAGTCAAGTAAAACTATTGTATTCTCTATTATAAAACTGGAAACACAGTTATTGAAACAATGCAGCGGTACTTCACATCTGTCAGTAGTTTTAGCTGTCACTTGTAGAAATTTTTTTGGCACTTTGTACTCAAACCAGATATCATCTTGGAGAAATAATCTTCCAAGGCAGAAGTGGTACTGTTTCTCTGAATTCTCCTTTTATATAGAATCACACAAACAGAGTTTGGAACCTCCTTTGTTTTATAACTGACTTTCCTGAGCTCACACCTGTCTTCTGCTGGCATTTTTACAGGAGCTGGCCATTTTAGTTTTAGAAGCTTGTGAAATGAATTTTAGTTACTAACATTCATGTTGTCTTCTGAAATGCATCAGCCCTGTGCTTGTTGCAGATTTCTTTCACTAGGCAGATCCTCATCAAGAAGGAAGTTAATTGCACAGGCACATTCCCAGCTGTCTCTTACCTTGATATGGCTATGTATGTTCTCTCTGTTTGTTGTGGTTTCTGTAAGCCATACCAGAAGAATTACTTAGGAAACAGTATTTTTCACAATCTCAGAAGCAAAATTGAGTTGTGTGACCTGTGTATAGCATGTAGATGATTAATCTAGCAGCTGGAACGCTTCAGATTTCCTCATGTTAACAATTTTAGGAGTATGTTTGGGAAGGATAGAGGGATTGGCTGTAGGTCCATATGCAGAAGAAAATTATGTTCTGTTTGTAAGTGAAAAATTCCTTTGAAATCTATTTGAAAATTTGTAGTTTAAGTATTTGTTTCCAAAATCTCCTCTAAAACTTATCACTATACTCCTTGAGTCTACCTAGAAAATATTTTAATTGCATTTTAGTTTCTAAAATGTAGAAATATTTCACTCCATATCATGAGGCTTGAATAGGTGAAGTCAGCTAAGTGACTGAGGATCATTCATCAGTCCCAAAAAGGGCAAGAGGAATTTTGAAGGATCCACACTAGAGTGTTTAACAGGCGCTGAGCACATGTAGTGCTGTGTTGCAAGACTTCCAGTGACTGTCATTACAGGTTCTGTTTTCAAACCATGCTTGCTCCCAGCACGAGGAGCTCTGTTTTGAAAACCTGGATGCTAGGTTTGTTGCCCAAATGAGATATCAGCTCATTTGGAAAAAATCTGTATCCAGTTGTGAATGCTGCACTTGCTGAGAAAGCCAGCCAAATGCCTGCACCTGCTCCAGATACCAAGATTGGAGTAACTGTTTCAACATAAGCCTTTTATCTTACATAGAGCAGTGGGGGGTTCCTTTCCCATGCCCCAGGCATCATGTGAAGTGGGGTGAGGTGCTGGAATGGGTCCAGAAAGAAAAGGATAGGTTTTCCAGCGCACCAGCTTACAAATACTGTGCTATGAGGAGAGGTGTTGCCCTTTGCAACACGGACATAAAACAGCTGGTTTGTGCCCTAGTCTGGTATCAGCTCTGAGTTGTGTATCTCCTCAACTGATAATGCTTCCTGCCACACCTTGCTGCTTATCTCTACTGCCACAGTTTTTCAAATGGCAGAAAAATCCCCTTGCATACAGTTAATGCAACATGAGTTGAATGAATAGGGGGGAGACTTGTCACGGACATCCAGAGGTGAGGTGTAATCATCCCCGGTGCCTTTGCTCACTGATGCTCAGTGTGATCTGAAAGAAAAGCTGTTTTCCTGCCCAAATGCAGCCAAGGGAGTGAGATGCCTTGTTGTTTCTGAGGATGGGGCTGCAAGCTCTGTGCATCTTCACACTGGAGTCCTCTGGGGAGATACGTACACTATCATTACTGAATCGTTCGGTGTGCTGTTGAGCACATGGGACTGTCAAACTTCCCAGTCAAATCCACTCACAGCCATTGTAAAGCCATTTTGATGCCTATGACAGTTAAAACCTCTTATGGTGAAATCATTTATTGCAGCCTAACATTTCGCTATACAGTGAGAGTGGATGCTGCTAGTAATCCTTGAGAAAGATCAAATTGAATTGTAAAAGGTGTTTCCTTTTGAATTTCCTTCCATTGTGGCAGTGGCTAAGTGCTTAACCATGTGAGGGTCCAGGGGAGCCCTGAGCTGCCATTTCAGTAAGGACACCATCTGGAAACTCCACAAGAGGAAATCAGCAGAGGTTCAGAAAAGCACAGAAAGGGAAGTGGCCTCACAAATCAGTAGCTCTGTTTACTAGGAGGCATGCATGTGTGTGTCTGTACAAGTAGGCATCTAATCTTGAAGTTGTTTTGCATGTTTCACACATGCAAAGGCATGTGACATAAGGCATCATGCATTTTATTGGTGAAAATTATATGGGGTGTCACACTCTGAGCTAAGTAGTCCTTCACCCCAACCCTTCATTTTCTTGTTTTTCTTGCTGTTATTTCTTCCTTAATGAGATGCATTTGGACTGACCCAAGCCATTTTTCTCTCCCCTTGGCATTTATACCTTTTATGTGGTGGTGCAAAGTCATTCATATTCCCACCACAGAGCTGTTAGAGAAGGCATGACTGTCCTTTCAGCTGGTAACATTTTGAGATCTGAATATCTTCATTAGAAAGGTCATGAAAAATGCTCTGGCATTCTGCTGTTATCCTGTGATTTACCTTTCAAGTCCAGGCTGCCTAGATCCCATACAGCTAAGTCTGGGACATGCACAGGGAAAATATCTAAGTACTGGTGCTAGGACTGGCCCCTGTAATTGGTCCCCAGTCAGTAGTGCCTGTTGTAACCACTTACAGGCAGAGAGGATAGGAATGTACAGACAGAGTTCTTTTGCTTGGAAAGTGTTGGACAGTGTGGTTTCCCCATGGAAAAAATTCCATTTTCTGAGCAGGGCTAATCACAGACTTGCCTGATAACCCAGGTCACTGCTATAGGATCTTGTGTTTGTCCTGCTGCTCCTTCTACTGCAGAGGAATATAGAGTTACAAAGGCCACTACCTCGATACAGGATACGCGTCGCAAAACAGCTTTCAGTTGAGAGGGAAAGTTGTCAGATTCTTGGAGAAAAACCTCTTAGCTCAGGAGTTTTGGAAACTTTTCTTCTTGATGCTCCATTTTCTGGGGCAGCGATCTTTCCTGCAAGATTTCAGACTTTTTTGTTGGAGTCAAGACCCCTATTTTGGGATCTGCTGCCTTAGCTTCTTACATTGCTGGGGTCATCTTCAGTGATGCCAAAAAGTAAATCCCTTATGGGTTGTGTCATAAGCTGATCTACTTAATCAGGTGGAAAGAAAAGTTTTAAGCCATCCCCACTGTCCAATTCTGAAGATGGACTGCGGGCTCGTCACTGTCACCACACAAAGCACTGGCAGCACTCCGTGGTGTGCCAGCAGATGGACCAGCAGCCCAGCTTAGCTCTCATAACTCGTGTGTCTGCAAGCAAGGATGGTGAGGAAAGCATTGTACATGGATTCATGTTTTGTGTGAGAGAGAAACTACAATGAGATGGGTAGAAGTAACCTGGTGAGAGGATCTCATTCATGCCACTGCTGAAAGACCAGATCAGCTTTACTTGGCTGTTTCCTGACATGTTGATCTAGTTGACTCTAAAACACCGTCTATTGGTGGGGTCTCTGCAACACAAAACAATTTTTTCCCTGTGCTTAATGCTTTTACTTCTGGAGCTCAGAGGTGACTTCTGACCTTAATCTCCTTTTCTGCAATTTAGCCCCGATTTTTCTTGTTGTATTTGTCATGGCTATGCAGAACAATCTGTTGTATTTCTTTCTGAAACCTTTCAAGTTTTTGAAAACTGTCTAATATCCCATCTTTTTCTTCATTGTCTGTAAACTAAACAGCTCTAATGCACTCAAGCTCCTGTAGAAATTATGTTTTCTCAGCTTCTGGTTATTATCATTGCCTTCCTCAGATCTCTCTCCAGTGGGGCCGCACTTCCCTTGGGGCTTCATTCTCCCAAGGTGGACACAGTACTCTGGCTCACTCCCACTATTGTTGGGTAAAGATACTTAATTTCTGTGTTTTGCAGATTTCATCCTTGTACAAGTATATTGTATTTTATTTTCCCCTTCTAGTAAGGCACTGGTGATTCGTGCTGAGCTTATGTTCTACTGTTGGCTTTTATCCTGTAAGCCCCTTTTCTGCTAGGGTGCTAATGGCCTGATTGTTCATCCTCTGTCAACGAAGACTGTTATTCCTGCCAAAGCATAATACCTTGCACGTGCCCATATAGTATTTATTCAACTTTTTATCACCTCATGTTGTAAACGAGATAATTTTTAAATTCCATACCTGTCTTCCACATGTGCTTCTGGCTCAGCTTGCTGCCATCTGCAAATTTAATAAACAGATTTTATCCTGGTCGTTAATGAAAATATTGAATATCACCAGACTGTGAACATATCCATGCAGAAACCCCAGTGGTGTATCCTTGCATGTTGACAGTGAGCCATTGGTAACTACCTTCTGAGTACTGTTTTGCAACAAGTTGTATAGCCATTTCATAGTGCATTCATCTAGACCATATTTTCTGAGCTTGCCTGTAGGGGTGTTTGGAGAAGAGTTGCCAGAAAGCCTACTAAGGTCAGGATATATGACTAAACTGTTTCTCTGCTGTCCACAAGACCCATTACCCTTCCACTGAAGAAAATTAGATTGGTTTGACATGATTTTCCTTGACAAGTGCATGTTGCCTGTTACTCATCTACTTGTTATCTTGCAGGTGCTTGAAAGTAGTCTAGTCATTTGTTCATGTCTGTACTGGGAACCAAAGCTAAGTTCTCTGCTTTATAATCCCCTGGTCCTCCCATTTATCAAGATACATACCACATTTGGCCATGTTTTTTCCTTTGTGGAGCCAGGCTTAGCCCCTTGGTTTTCCAGCTGTTTGCAGGTGAATTTTGAAGCAAAAATGTCAAATCCAAGCATTCTTTATTGAACATATTGCACCCAAGTAAGGTGATTGTCTGTACCATCAGCCCCTACCAGCACTGTGTTTGGCCTCACTTCTGCAGAAGCAATGTCACAAATTTGTATCTAAAATGAGCAGTCTCAAGAGTTTACCTGCAACACAAATAAGATAGATTATGTATTGTTTGGTGTATCACAGCTGTGAATGTACATCGAGAAGCCCTGTGCTGGCCAAATCAGAAGTGCTGTAAACGAATTAATCTGTTTTTACCCTTCAGCTCTGCCTAGCAGTGGCCCACAAAAGGACAAGGAAGAGAATCTGAATAGTATTTTATTGCCAGTGTTTGAAGAGAAAGTAGAACAGACAAGCATGTGTGTGTGTCTGTGCATGTGTGTGTGTGTAAAACCAACTATACCTGCAACTGGCACAAGCCTTTTTGTGTAGCTACTCTTAGGCAAATAGGCTTTGGCTGAGGCTTGAGGCTTGCTTTGGAAGAAAAAATCCAGGGAGACACCTTTCAAGTGTTTCATGGGCAGTCTCAATTTTATTTAAAAATGGCAGAGGCAAAACAATTCAGAGTAGATTATAGAAGTGGAAAAACAAAAGCCTGATAGAAGAGCTTGAAAGCAGAGAAGGACATGAGAGAGAAGTATCAGGGATTAAAATGCATGGTGTGAGTACAGGCAGAGATACAAGTGAGTGGAGTCAGGAAGAAAAGGAAGAAAGGCCAAGGAAAGAAAATGGAGAAGCAGAAAGAGAGCAAAGGTAATTGTTCATTGGTGGATTTCAAGGACTTAGTCTAAATAGAAGAAAGCACAGCATATAACATGGAAGGGAGGAATGAGAAAAGATGGGGACATAGCAGAGCATCAAAATTACTGTAATAAGGACAGCAAGCAGAAGCTTGTGGACTCAGAGGTGTGTAGGGCTGGGACCACTACACCAAGCTGGAAGGCAGCGTGCCCTTGGCACTGAAACAGGGTAGGGGAGAGGCCCTGGCTGGCACTAAGGTGCTGTCGAGTTTGTGATGGGATGCAATCAATAGGAACAAAGCTGGCTGACAGATAAAGGGCCTGAGAATGGTTATTGTTGCCGTATGAAACCACATTGCATTGATTCATGGCACTTAGGGATTAATCTGCCTTCAGGTACACCTGGCTTTTAAAAGTGTTCTAGTTACGCTTTTTACAATCTGAAATAGAGTCAAGTGAACTGGGTTTTTCTCCAAATTGAGAGCTGTCCAGCTCTGGAGTTTGGTTCAGCCAACTAGAGAAAAACAGCCAGCCAGCTGCAAACGTATGATTTTCATCCAAGTGCTCCCCTCAGTACCTGTGAAATTGCTGATTTGTGTCTTTTAGCAGAAGCTCATCACTTGTCCTTCTGAGCTCTCAGTTCTGGTGGAATGGAAGCACCATGATCAAAAGTGTGGGGAGAAATCAGAGTGAAACTGTAAGAGAGAGGCTGTGATAATTTGCAAAGAAGGTGTAATAGATATTTATTCTGATTAGACCATCCAGCCAGTGTACAGCTGGGAAGGCCAGTTTGGAGAAGGAAGAGAAGCAGTCACAGACAGTGGCAGGTGGGATCTTAGGAGGAGAAGGGAAGTCTGATGAGGTGAAATATGATGGAGGTGTGCACTTAAAAAATAGAAGAGCAAGATGTTATTTTTGAGGTCTTTGTCCCAAGGGCTTTTGATCATATCTCTGTATGAGTAAGTGGAGTAGAGAGCTAGGAGTGATAGAGGTCAAAACTTTTCTTGGGGGATAAAAAAGAGTGTTTTCACTGAAGAAAGTATATGGGCCGAAACAGATTTTACCTTAAGGGTCGTTGGTCATCAGCAGGGGCAGATGCAGCACTGTGGCTCCCACAGTCCTGACTGTTCTGCTGCTGGAGACAGCCTGGTGCAAGCAGCCAGCTTGAAAGGGAGAGATAGGGTAGAGGAAGTGTGCTAGCTGGGCCTTTTTCTCTGCTCTTGCATTTCATCCTCACCTGTGAGAAATCTTGCCAGGCTGGTCCTGGTGCTATCATTGACAAAAAATCCAGTGGGCTGCTCACAGCTTAAACAATCATTTCCTTTCAGACTTGCTGTCTTTCTTGAAACACCATGATGATGGGAAGCCACCTTTCCAGCCCTGCATGGCTAAGGCCAATGTCCCGATTCCCAGAAAACACTGCTTCTGGTCCTCTGTGAAAGTATGAGGCTGGTAGTTGACTGGCAGGCAGTGATGAAGTCTGATGGGAGTCTGTGAGCCAGTCCTAAGCCTGAACCAAGGGATTACCCTGCTGCTGCTCTTCCCTTGCCCAGAGAAAGGTTAAGTTGCCTGGTCTGGGCTGTCACGGGCTGACGGTTTGACATTGCCTGCTTATAGATCCCAGGACTTGGCCAGGCCCCACCACTTTAACTTCCACTCTTAGTAAATCACAGAAGGAAATGGAGTTTTCTTCCGAGTGACAGGTAAATCTTGGCCACTCTCTGGCTGCTGTACCAGTATCGCTTAATTCCGTAATCCCTTTGCCCTCCGTTCCTTGGTGCAGTGAGTGCATGCTGGGAAGCACTGGAGTGACAAGTGATTTCTCTGTGCCTGACACCTTGGTTGAGAGACTTGATTAAGGGAGAATATCCTTGCATTCATTTATTTTCAGGTGCAGGGAATGAAATGCACCTAAGAAATCATCTGGGGCTGGGAAACATTACAGAGATTCCTGGCTCTGCTACCTGCCTAGCCTCTCAGGCCAGCAGCCTTTCTGTGCTGCATATGCATCTAGTTTTATGGGGAGGTGAAGATTTGCCTTGCTATTTCCAATTTTACTCTGACCGACGGTGAGAGTTTTTCTTCCAGGTCTAAAAGAGAGTCTCTGCACTCTTCCTTACGGAGCAACCTCCTGCCAGTATTAGAGGCTTGGGTAATCCCATCCATTCGCAAGGGTGAAGAGGAGGCTCCTTCCGCTCACTGCTGCCAGCTGCCAGCCTAGGGAGCTGGAGCAGCTGGGAGCTTCCCCCGTCAAGAAGGCCGTAGATCATTCCCTCCGGCATCTTTCACCCGGATTTGAGTGACATTACTGCAGCTCTGGGAACTGTTATTAGTATTCAGTGGTACACTTTTAAGCAAAACCTGAGAAAGGAATTAATCTGTCAATAGGAATGAATATACTGGACAGTGATTTATGCAGATCCTGTACTCAGAGTGACTGTGTTCCTTTCAACTGCATCTCTCAGTCTTGTTCCCAGAGCCAATACACAAACTTGCATTTAAAGTTACATTACAGCTGGCTGATCCTTTGTTTAACACCTGGGTCCATGCAAACACTGCTATACTTGGGAGGCAAAGCTGAGGAAAAGTGCATGTGTCTATCACTTTTTACAAAGCTCAAACAGTAAGAGACATAGCCAAGGCACAGGGTTCTGTTCTGTTATCCAGGACACATGTGCTCTGGCATCCTGCACATGTGGGAGCTTTGGCATGTGCTTTGCTGCTGGGTGCATTCATGGAAGGGTGTGTACAGCTGTGTAAACGCAGAGGTGCATCCACAGGAGGAGGTGACTGTGTGCTCTGTACGTGGCAAGCGCAGTTACAGAATTCTGGCATCCACTCCATGCATCGTTAGAAATGCAACAGAGAACTATTAATTTTGGTGCACAGGGTCCTGAGGGTGCATGTTATGATGACAGCATGGTCTGGTCGGAAAAGCATGTTTGTGAGTCAAGAGATTTATGCTGCATTTCTCACTGTCCTCCTTATTTATTGTGACACTTTGAGAAGCCACTTCACAGGACTGTCTTTTTATCCTGGTTTCTATACAGAAGGCAATTGCAGCGCTACCAATTCTGGAAATTTTTGTCATGTGTCTCAATGATAATTTGTGCTTTACCAGATGCCTCTGCTTCTGAAAGTAAATTGTTCTCAACCTTTTGTGGTTTTGGTGACAGAGCAAGGCTTGAAAATATGGCTTGCAACCACCCTTGAGGCTCGTTAATGACAAAAAGAAGGGGGGAAATTAACTTTTCTTATTGTTTGGAAATCCTTTCTCTTTCCTAGAAACCTGATTAATGATGTTGGTGTGATTCAGGGTTGTGAATGTATGTTGGAGTACTGACAGTATTCTTCAGCCTCATGTAGGCAGGACACTGCATTGCCCAGTGAAAGGCATTGCAGCCTTGCAGGCCCTTGCATGGTACCAGGGGGCTGATGCAGAGGTGCACATACAGTAGGGATCACAAGTTGACAGTGAAGGCATTCAGATCAAAACTTACAGATGTATATGTATTTATGTAGGGGAAAGCATTTCAAAATTGAGAGATTCAGGTAGAAAATCTGTTCAAGTAAACCACCTGTGAATTTCTTGGGAATCACAGAGGAGAATGACACAAGTACATTGAGATACAGCTGTGCTGTTGCATATGTTTTCAGGTGTGGCCAGAGCTGGGAATAGAGATGTAGCCCTCTAATTAAAAGAGCAACATCTCTCCATCTCAGTGTGTGTGAATGTGAATTACTCCTCCCAAGTTAGACCATCCCCTGTGATGTGTGGAAGCAGCATGGTTGCAGTGGCAGCAGTACTGCCAAGATTCTTGATTGAGTTCCACAGTAGCTGGGGGGAGTTGGTAGAAAAGAAACAAAACAAAATGAAAAACAAACAAGACTGAGCTTCTGAAGTCAGGATTCACCTCAGTTTTCATTATAAACCAAGAATGCAAAGGAAGAAGGACCACTCTATAATTGATGTGTTTTAAAATCTTGGGATAGGAATTGCTCGCATCCTTGATGTTGACAGTGCTGACTGACCACGGTTGTTGCACCACAAACTATTGGCACATGTGTGTGGCCATCCTTCCAGATCTTTTCTTCCTGCCTTCCTTTCACTTTCTGGTACACAATACAAGCCTATGCATTTGCTTCCTGGTATCTTTTCCCTCCCATTTTGCTGATGGGATGGGGGAGACCAGCTATTACCCAGAGTTTCTCATCTCCCAGACCTCCTGTATTATGCAGCAAGCTTCTCTTAAAATTATTGAGATTATTACTGTTGTATATTTTATACATACACACATATATATGTTTTTTTATATATATATATATGTTCTTCAGTCTCCCTTGCAACTGAGAGATGCACCCGGGATTTATCTCTATAATGAGAAAAGGGAGACAGGGAGAAGTAAGGGCATTTTTCTCTGACTTGGATTGTAAGTCATTTTGATATTCATTGTAAAAGATGCTTTTCAAATATTTAAATGTATGTGTGCTCACATATCAGTTCTTGAGGATGGATTGTATGCAACGTAATCACTGTTTTATATCTCTTGCGTTCTGTGATGTTTTGTATTCGTTCATTGCGTTAACTTCATCTGGAAGAGATGGGAAGACGAGGAGCTGGAACTGGGATTAACTTCTGTAGCCTCTGCTCTGTCCTCACCTCTTTTCAGAATGGACTAAGTCTGGAGAAGAAATATGCTCACACTTGACTGGAGCTCTTGCCTTTCCAACGCTATTGTTTCTGGGGGGTGGAGTGGGCTTAAAGTAGCTGAGACCTGCTGAAACTGCTCATACATCTCATGGGAAAGGCTGAACTGGGATTTTGCTTGATAATTAGCTCAATATGCTTAGTAATTAGATCAAACAAAGGGCATTTTGTTTGAGGCAGGGAAAGCGTACAAATGTAGAGGTATCAGTGACACCTGTCCAGGTTTATCCTAGTGTGAAAATCTCTTCTTACAGCTTGGGGGGTGGCAGAGAGGGAGAGGTGGGTACATTTGCTCCATCTTTGCGTGGCTGGGAATTGTGTCTGGCCATGCTGCACACAAACTCTTCCTCCCCCTTCGTCCTTGGAAGGTCTGCTCCCTGTCAGGTGTGCCATCGTGCCATCTGCTCCCAGCCCCGAGCAGCTGGTCCGATAGCCACAAACGCTGGCAGGAGCGGCCTTCCAGCCGCGTGAATGACAGCACGCGCCGCTGCTTCCTTGGCACGGGGAGCAGTGCTTGTAGCTGGGAATTAGAGCCTTGTAAACCTGCCGGCTCAAAGGTAGGGGGAACAGCTCTCGGCGGCACTCCCAAGGCGTGGGAATCTGCCTGAGCTCCCGCCAGTGCCCTGGCACCTGCGGGAGTCCCGGCCAGCCCTGGGCAGGATGCCTGTGCCCGTGGCGAGTTGTCACGGCTGAGGTCCAGGGGCAGTGCAGGTGATCCCTCCTCATCATTATCCCTCATTTGAGTGGAGGGAGAAGCCATCCCAGCTACAACTGGAAGGGCAGCCCTGCTCCTCCCCAGGCCTTTTTATCCAACAGCCATTGAGGCTCTGCCTGAGACATGGCCACAAGTGTTGTGGTTTAACCCCAGCTGGCAACTGAGAGTGACACAGCTGCTCCGTTACTCTCCTCCAGCAGGATGGGGGAAACAAAAGTATTGGAAGAGTAAGAGTGAGAAAACTTGTGGGTTGAGATAAAACAAGTTGAATACAAGATAAATAAAACCCAAGACAGTCAACTGATGCGAATGAAAACAGTTTCTCACCACTAACCCATCAAGTCCCAGCCAGTCCCTGAGCAGCAGCCCCCAGCCAATTTCCCCTCTACTTTCTATGCTGGGCATGACATCCTATTGTGTGGGATATCACTTTGGTCAGACGGGATTAACTGTCTCAGCTGTGTCCCCTCACAGATTCTTGCTCACCCCCAGCTTTGTCACTGGTGAGGTGTTGTGAGAAGCAGGAAAGATCTTGGCCGCACGTAAGCTTTGCTTGACAGTAACTAAAACATTTTCTGTTATCAACACTGTTTCCAGTACAAATCCAAAACACAGCCCAACACAAGTTACTACCAAGAAAATTAATTCTACACCAGCTTAAAACCAGCACAATAAGGAAGAGAGGAGTTAGGGGCCAACTCAGAGGTAATTAATTCCAAATATTTACTCTCCCTGGCTTGTGGGAGAGGAAGAAATGAAGAGCAAGGGGAGGATAGAAGGAAGCAGGCTAGGCTGGAGAGAAGAGAGGTTTGGTGGAGGGGTCCCACCTGCCCTGTGTTTCTGCTTTCAAGACAACAGGTGCATGCTTCCCTGTTACCTGCAGGGTTTGGGAAGGTTCTTCACAGTCTGTCACTGGCTCACTGCTAGAGTTTCCAAACTTGAGTGGTTCAAGAAAACAAGACTGCAGCCCAGAAGGGAGTGGAGGGAAAGGGAACATGCAGACATTTTGTTCCAATGAGAATGAGAAGTTTCCTGTCACAAAAAGGAAGCAGTTTTCTCCAGGAATCCTTACACACAGTACATCAGGAAACACCATCAGAATACTGCAATTCTTTTCAAGAGGAGTTTGTGTGAAGACCACTGTGTTAGTGTGTTTCATTATCAGGACTCTGGTAATGGCTTGGAAATGTCTGCTCATCAAACTTCTTCACTGGACAATTATTTAAAGTCATGGGTTTTTTTAGTGTCCTATAGCAATATACTGAATCAAACACAAGACTGATGAATTTTTTTCCAGAGTTTGAATTCTGATTGGTGTGATGAAAGTGGCCTGCAGGTTTCAAATTTTGGTGAATGTTGTAAGTTCTCTACATCTGGGAACCATAAATATGAAACTAGATTCACATATCAAATAATGTGCTATAGAATTTCAAACGTATTTGCATGTAGAGTTCAGATTCATCCCTATGGTTTCTGGGAGCTCCTCTCTTACCTGGACAGATGCAGTGTGACCTGTGAGCTACGCGTGCCAATCCTTATTTAAACCGTGAGCATTTTGCAAACAAGCAGGCTTGGGTGACTGACTGATTTTATGCCATGTCCCAAAGAAACCGGAGGTTACATTATTTCTCCTGGTGTTGGAACGCTGTTGTTTTTCTGGGTTCCTCTCTCCCAGGGAAAATCACTGGTGGGTATACTGGATCTTGAGAACTGCATGTCCTAGGTGAGTAGTCCAGCTACTCACTTAACTTTTAGCTCCTCTATGTCCAAAAATTTCATTGTGGAAATGCTCCTGTTGAAAATTATGTTTAATCTGGTAGCTGTAGAATAATTTTGTATTTTTTATATGAGTTGGAATGTTCCCACTCATGTGTTTCCTCCAGACATTCCCAGGTACTTATGAAACTTTAATCTGTGCTCTGCCTGCCTTTGAGGTCTGTTCAAAAGCCCCTTTGAAGGTCAAAGCAGGAACCCTGGCCCTCACTAATCCCTCCCAGCTGGTCCTCCTTGCTTTGAGAGCACCCTGCAAATGTAGCTGAAAAGGTGTGGAATAAGTTCTTTGCCCTTTTCCCTGCCCTCTGAAGAGGGGGCTTCACTTTGCAGAGTTGGGAGCTGCTCATCAGTGCAGAAGATCTGAAAGGATTGACAAATAGATTAATCCCTGGCAGCTATGGCTGAAACTAGCTACCTCTGAACGAGCAATCATTTATCACTAAATTACTTTTTCTAAGCCAGGTAATTTCTGATCAACATGCACAAAAACAAAGCCACAGCAGCGATGCGATGTTAACCAGAGGCCATTCATACTCCCTGGGCTGATGCAGCAATGAATGCAGAGAGAGTTGTCACTTGAATGGTTTATGAAGCTTAATGAAAAGTGACATTGCAGGATGGGGAGGGAGGGGACCACAGGGCCAGGTCTGGTTTGTCCAGTAACGAGTGCCACATGCAGAGAGGATGTATGACTGGAATAATTCTCACTCAGGAATGAGCAGTACTGGCAGAGCTGCTGCTGGGACAGGGTGAGAGAGTGGTGCCTACAGAGAGGGGACTAAAGTGCATGAACTGTGGGGTAGCCATGCTTTTTTGGAACAGATGTAGCCCCATACCAAGAGTTTTTAGTGTAAATAAGGTGATGAGAGGTGAAGTGTGCCTGAAGCAGAATCATGGAGCATGATACATTTGGAAGCATCGGCTGTTTAGAGCTCAGCACAGTGATTCAAATACAAAAGTTTTGGTGTGGAAAGACTTGATGTTGTTTCTGCATCTGGTAGCAAACCAGACTTGGAGCTGAGTCCAAGCCTTGTCAAAATTTGGGGCATTCAGTTCTGACATGGTAGTTCCTGAAAGGAATGTCTTTTGCATTTCATGAATTTTAAATGTGCTGCATGTCTTCGGGGGTCTTTAAAATTCAGAGGAGTTAAAAGAGGCTCTTCACCTCATGGAACAGGGCTTGGTGGAAAGGAGGAGTAAGGGCATTTCTGCGTGTCAAGGGAAGTCATGGCCAAGTTCTTAGAGGGTACCTTGGCTAAAGCCATGCCAAGTGCCTTCAGTGAGACAGGTTTGTAGTCTATCTCTCTGGCCATGCAAGGTTAACTTTATTGTGCCTCACAGGGATTCTGTAATTGATGTGCATGCATATTTTTAGTCTGTGCATGAGTGTCAATGCAAAGTTAAGACGCTCCTCATTAACCTGCTGAGCTTTGCCTCTCTGCACCTCAGGGATTGCTAGCCAAGGCAACCTGGGTATCTTGGTGGATGCCTTTTCCTTGGTGCTTCTGACCTTTTCTAGTATTTCCCAGCTAATAACAGGGAAGAGAAGAGCTACTAAGATCTGTAAGGTTTGTTTCTTGACAAATGTCCCATTTTCACAGGCAGTTGAACTGAACTACAGCTTGTGCTCCATTCAAACATGTCAATAAACATTATTGCAAAGATGTACAAGCAATAATGGGAATGTATAAAATTTATTTATTTCTTCTTGCCATGAATTTACACAGTGCTCTAAACAGCTTTTGCTCTTCCAGAGCAAAGTCTTGGGATTTTGCCTTTACTGTCATGCTAATTTCCCCAGTTTCAACCAAAGACCATTGTTGCCTTCTTTGCCTCTGCACCACGGGTGCTGGGGATAGGAACACTACAGCAGAGGTACGGATACATGTCTGAAGTTGCAGTCAGACTCAGTTAAAAGCTGAAGAGGTGAAGTTGCCATTCTTTGGGATAATCTGCTATGTATGTTATTGCCCGTCCTTTGCTTGATCACACAATGCCAGGGAGTAAATTACATTTGACAGTGCAGTGGAAGGGAACAGCTCAATTGCCATTTAGCTGTAGCTTCACAAGAGTGGCAGTTGTATTTCTACGCTAGGGATGGAGGCTGCTCTCTGCACTCCCTCAATGCTTTCACTGAAGCCAGTTAAGGTATTATCTGAACAAGGCACAGTCGAGCTCTTCATCAGTGGTTCAGTGCTGGTTTTCCTGTAGTGACAGGTGCTCAGCAGTACTCTTTTAGTGTGAAAGTTTCTTGGAGGTCACAGGGGTAAAACTCATTTCTGAGCTGATCCGTGGCAGAAACAGGGTAAGAAGAAACACAGATTTCTGTGCTGTGCAACAGCTTCCTAAACTGAGTTTATTGGTAACAGGAAAATGTGGATGGAGAAAAAATAGCAACACACAAATACAATATGCAAGCCTGATGATTGCTGCAGAAAAAGTTTTGCTTCTACTCTAGAGTGCCAGCAGCTTTGTTCCAGCCTAAAGATTATTTTCCTTCCTCTCTGAGGTTCAGTGAGTGTCCCTTGCCTTGTGCCTTGTACCTTTTATAACATCTGCAGCAGGGTCTGCAGTTTTGATCTGTCTTCACATGGTTGGGGACAATGGCTTCCTGGTCCCACTGTGTATTCTCCATTTCCTTTATCAAGCCTCCTAGTGTCCCAGCAGATCTGTACAAGTGCTCAGCACAAACAGTGTGCTCTTGCTGCTTTACCCCACTGTCCTCTGTCTTCTGCCTGGGGAGATTCTGCTGGAGTGCCAGCTCCCGGGGCTGGGTGGAGGACAGCTGAGTGTAAAAGGTCCGGAAAGTGGAGGTTGCATGAAGGAGTTGCCTTTTCCCCTTCATCACCCGGCTCACCCAAGAGCATGGTTCCTCTCTGCTTCCTGCGCTTCTGCCCAGCTCTCAACCTTTGGGCTCTTAGGTTTGATGCTGGCTGCTGTTCCTTGAGGTCTTGCCATGCTCTATTGCTCGTGGCACCAGTGCTCTCATGGCACTGCCAGTGGCTGGGCTCTGTCTGAGTTTCCCTTTGGCTTGCTGCCCTGCAGCGCTGGCTTTGCCTGCCAACATTTCAGTAGCCTTAGCTCTCCGATGGCTGCTGCCCTCCTGCTTTCCCTGGTGCTGTGCTGCTCACCCAGCCATGTTTGATGCCCAGACACCCCTGTGGGCTGGTCAGACTGTCTGTAGAGAGCCCCTGTCAGTCTGTGACCCAGGGTATCACAAGGGTTTAGGTCAACCAGTCTTCTCCAACAGGCTCTGAAATTGGGTCCCCTTCTTCTCAGCCAAAGGCCCGCTATGGCTTGGAGCAGCAAGGGTGAACTTTGAGGCTGACCTTGTAACAACAGGGCATCCTCAGTAATGCTGTCTGGCAAACTCAGCACCCCCTTCTTCCCAGTCTGCCCCTGTGCCTGTAGCAGTGTTCCTGCCTTACCCCCTTTTCATATCCCTTTGCTCACCTAGGGCATACTTTTTTTTTTTTTTGGTGGGGAGGAGGGTGGTGCCTCTAAGACATCATAATGAAGTAGTATCAGTAGGTCATAAAGCATAGAAAGAGCAGAGGAAGAGCTGCAGAACTCCCACAAGGGGATCTGCTCTGTGGTTTGGATCCCAAGGCATGTTTGCTCAGACCTAAGTACTGAGATGGCAGTCATCATTTTGGTTTGATTGTCCTTCGGGTGGAATGTATGGTGGGCTGAGCTACACATTATGGCTGCTTCCTCTCTAGCTAGCCAGACTGTTCCTAAGTATTCTTGATTTAATCCCTGCCAAAAATACTTCTGCCTATCTGAAGCTCCAGCAGCTCCTGCTTGTTATACCCTGAGGAAAGAGCTCTCCACTTGGCTGCCCTTGCCTTTGCCTGCCGTATGGGGAGGCGGTGCAGGATGTTGTTGGGGCTCATGCTCTACTTTTTTTTTCTTCAGGGCTTTTTCATACATCTGTCAGAGTGTTTTGATTTTGTTAACAGACAACTAAAGTTTCAGGTAGCAGCGACACAATTTTCCTAGTTAGTTAGTTAGTTAGTTGAAAAGCTTTTTCTTTGTGTTGAAGGCAGGTCCATGCCCTGTAGCTCTCCAAGACTTCTCTGAGTCATCACTTGGAGCCTTTGGGCTTTCTTTGGAGACAGGTGAATTCCCAATCAACAGCCCCAGGCTTTGGTAGAGTGGCTACCTGAGGAGCTTTGTGGTCGTTGAGGAAAGGTCTGTGCCCAAAACTGCTTCAGACTCCTCCCAAGCAGCTTCAGAATGGTTTGGCCTTCCCTGTAGATGGTGAAATTTCACAGTTAGTAACCACAGACTTCTCCATGGAATCCACCCAAAGTGTTTTGGCAATGTTGGAGATGTTTTTCAGCTGGGGAGAAGAATAAGCAGCTATAAGTTCTCAACAAAGAGAGAGCTCAGCTTCTCTGGCCTGTTTGCTTTTGTCTTCTCTCTGGCTTGTGCTGGCTCTAGGTTTTGGAGAAGTGAATGGCCCTCCCCTGAACTGGACTCTTGCTGATGGCAGGGTGCCAGCTCTCACAGGTGTGGGAGGAGCAGAGCTGAGGTGCATGGGGCCAGGAGAAGCAGCAGCAGAGGGCTTGGAGAGATAGATGGGAACTCTGTAGAGTTAGGTGGATGACAGTTCCTGCAGCAGGGTACAAATCAGCTCAGCCCTGCAGTTTGAGGACAGTGGTTATTGCAATACATTTTTATAAATTTTAGTAGCAATAGGTAAGGGAGATCAAAGTGTTTAAAACCAAGTAAATAACTTCAAAAAAGGTGGAGTTTAAAATTTATTTTTAGACCTAAGCTTGGGATTGTTGGTATTTGCACATGTCCAGTTGCCTGCCTGTATTGCAGCAGTTCAGGGCATCTAGGCACAACTTACAGTCACTGTGAAGCTGCTGCACTGACCTGTAGTGTGAGTGTAGAAAGTTTGAAAGCATTGTGATCTCCAATTTCATGAGGGGTAATTTTGTCTTCTGATGATCACATCTTGGGTTTTTACCTAAGCTCAACAAAATCCTTCACAATGGGTATGGTGCCTAATAGAGGGAAGAGAGTAGTTGAAAAAGATTGCATCAAGTGGATGGAGTGCCTGAAAATTTGTGTAAATAGGTGCAAAGGAACTGACTTGATCTTTGCTCTTTCCAGTGTTAGGAAAGAGATCACAATCAGAAAGCAAGATAAAGCCCCTGTTTTCTCATCTTCAAAAACTTGGGGTTCTCAAAGTGCTTTCAGGAAAAAAAGCCAGTTCCTGTGACAGTTGGGAGTGGGTTGGCACTTCTTGCTCACTGAAATCACACCATCTATATAAAAAAGAGTAAGAAATTTCTTCTTCCCCAAGCAAGTAGATTCGCTTTTGTTCCCATCAGCACTCTAGTTTGAAGTCTGGAAAATACTGAGAGAAGGACTGGAAGTGTGAGACCTTTTCATGTTCATGGAATAGTAGATACCTAGGCATGGGTCTCCAATTCTTCCTCTGCCTTTTTTATCTTATATGTTGTATGAGGTGGCAGAAATAGGAAGCAAATGCCTTTTTGCCTTGTAAAGTGATGTTAATCACTTACACTTAAATACTTTAAAGTATCTCACATTGTCCAAAACTAGCCAGTCTTGGTTTGTTGCAGCTGCTGGCAGTGCCCTGAGACTTAGCTTCTAATAGTTATGTTAAAAATAAGTCAATTTGGTGTATATATATGCAGTGAGAAGTTAATCATGTTATTGATATACAATGCACCCCTAGAAAGGTGTCTATTTGATAAGATCCAGCAATGCCTAACATGCTGGGAAGGACAGGAGCCATGGGCAGAGATAGATGTCGAAGCTGGGGAAGGTATTTGAAGAAGGATGTAAAGACACTTATTATAAAGGAGAACAGATTGTGTCAAGGCAAAGAGAAGTATTCTCAGAAAGTAAAAATGAGGAAGATAATGTTGAAAGCAAAGGAGGAGTAAAAGGCAGTAAAGAGTAAGACCAAAGATGGAAACTGGAGTAGAGGAAGAGCTTTGTCTAAGTAGGAAGAAGAAGAAAACTATATATGGAAGAAAAAAGCCTGGCATCTGAACACCAAGCTCATGAAAAAGACAGAATCAGTACTTGCAAAAGATCTCATACTCACAGGAGATGAATTAAACATGGCCCCAGAGGTGCCAGAATCCCTAGGCAGTGTAGAAAATGAGTCTGCAAAAGAATTCCTGAGCTCTGAATGAACACAGTGGGCAGACTCGTAGATCCCCCTACATAGATGTCTTGTCTTTGCTTTTGTGTGGGAAGTGCTCAGCGCACCTGGGCAACTGTTGTACAAAGAAACTAGGCAGAGGAGAAGGTAAAGTAGGGAAGGTAGGAAGGTAGGAAGAAAGGACACATGCACAAGAGAAAGAAGCACATTTCTATTTTTGAAAGGCAGAATTGTTTCATGGGGAAGACATCAGTGTTTTGCTATTAGATTGGCTGGGTTTCATTCCTGCCTCTGCCACAGACTGGCTTTGTGACCCCATGTAAGTCCTTTCACCTCTCTCTGGCACTTTTTATTTTTCATTTGTGCTTTTAGATATGATAAAAAAAGCAAAAAGCATGCTCCAAGCACAGGTTAATTATTCACAACCCTTCTCCTCCATAACTTGCTGCTGTTATTATCATCATCATCATCATCATCATCTTTTACAGGTGAGACAGTGATGTGTCCCAGTCTTCAGAGCAAAACGTGGGCAGAGAAGCAAGTGTCTGCATTCTTAGCCCCTTCCTATTCCCTATTGCCACTGGATTCTGGGTTTCAGAATCCTGAATCTACCTGGAGGGCAACAGTGCTGAAGGCAAGGAGAGGGCAGCCCACCTAGGCTGTCTGCAGGGCCCTCTTACTCAGCTGCAGCTGCTGACAGCTATACTGCTATTTATTTATTTGGCTGCTGAGGACAGAAACAGCAGGAGATAATCATAAGAAAATCATAAAAAAGAGGGAAAACCAGCAGATAATATTCTGCAGAGGGATTTAACGGGGTGAAAAATTGTCTCTTGCCGAACTGTCTGTGACTCTAAATGCTGTCTCCGAGATCTTCACTCTTCCTCCTCAACAGGGGCTTAAGGAAAGCGACAGGAAAGGCTCTAAGCCAGTGTCTGGGGGTTTTGAAAATATGACAGGCAGGAGCCTGGGTTTTTCTCATAGGCATCTTTCAGTGGCATGGATGCAATCAGTCATTCCGTCTGTTTCTCTGTGAACAGGACCATTCCCTCCTCCTGCCACGATGAGTTGAGGGGAGGACACTTGGGAAATGCCACTCTACTTCCTATACCCTAGTTTTTCAATTGAGATGAATTTTTTCCTGTTCTGCAAGAGCGTGGTCTAATAGCTGGGAAGGCTGCAGGTAGTTTGCTGCTGCTTTAGGAGGCAGGAGTTTGAAAACTAATCCTGATCTTGTGGTGACAATATGGCATTGGCAAGGTGGGACCTGCATGAACAGAAGTGGTGGCTGAGATTTAATTCAAATGAGGCAGATCCTTTCTGCTGAAATCATCTTAGTCAGATTCCCCCAGCCATGAAAACTGCCTCTCACAGGCAGATGGGTGGAAGCTTGGGAAGTGCTCCTGTGATGCTGTTGTGCTATTGTGGTGTCACAGTATGATGTATATTTATGGTTTTTTGAGGTATGAGGACAGGGTAGGGCAGCTGGGTCTGGGTCTGGCTAAGATGGGAAGAGTCCAACTCATTCTGTAGGATTGACTGTAGACACTCAAATCAAAAAGCAAAAAACCCAACTTTTTGTTTTACTTTCCAATACAAACTGTATGCCAGACTTGGACAGTCTGTGTTTGATTCTTGTCTCTGCTAGAGGCTTCAAGTTTGATTTTGAGGAATTTACTGAATGTTGTTTTCCTCTTTCAAATGAGCAAAGTCATTCTTTCCTGTCAGGAAGGCAGGTGAAGAGAAATTCACATGCAAGGTGTCCAGGTAGGATGTTGCTGATGGATTTAAATGCCTAGAGTTCCTGGGGAAGAACTACAGATGTAAAAATGCTCTGAGTTCCCATTTGGCTGCTGCCTCTCCTTGCAAGGTTCTTTCTTACATGCTGTTATCACCTGTATATGTCCCAAGTAGTGATATTTTTCTTAACAGCCTTAATTGATCTGTTGGAATATAGAAGATCACACATCAAGCTGAGCATTGTGTGTCAGTCCTGAACCAATTTACTGTTTCTTTTACTCTACAATTCCTCGTTTTCCAAGGAAAATCCAATGTAAATGCAAAGGGCTTGACTGCTGTAAAGCAGTCAAGCACTGAGAGGAAGATGCTTTTCCAGAGTGAAGAGGAGGCAGCACCTCCATAGGACAAACCCCAAAGATATATTGGAAAGCTGTTTGGTCCTGAATTTAATTTAAACCCTGCATGTGAACAACCTTCCTCTCCGAGAATGTATTCACTTGGAAATAAGTTGGCCCAGTCACTGTGGTTTAGCTAGTTTGATGTGGTATATCTGTTCCCCAGCACGATGCTCTTGCAGTTGAACTAACATAAGTGCAGATTCTTTTGTCTCTTTGTGGAGGGAAGAGCTGAGGTTTAACTTAAAGGTCTGTTTTTACAACCAGGAATTAAAGCACTCCATTGAGGTCTACTCTATTAAAGTAGCAGTTTAATCAGCAAAACACGAGTGTGGAGGCTCTTTACATAAATATCAGCCCTCTGGTGTTAAGGACTTGTTTTGGACATGGGGATGGCAGGGAGATGCAGCAGTACAGCATCTCCTGACTTCTGAATGCCTGTGAATAGGGAGAGGAAGCAAGCTGCAGAATTTTTAAATGATCCTTATAGTCCTGCTTGAGGCTGGCATCCGGCTCTCAGGCAGCCATCAGGTACAAGATCTCCATCCTCCTGTCTTGGACAAGGCAGTTCACTAGATTGCAGGCAAAGAGACTTAGAACAGACTGAAAACAGTCCCTTCAAGAAGATTTGAGTCTGGGGTCTTGATCTTCCAGCCATTAGACTGTTCCCATATGCTTGGCAGGAAGAAGATGGTGAAGCAGTGTGTTTCCAAAGAGAAGCCTGTTAACAGTTCTCCACTAAAACACAAGGTTAGGGTCCATCCTACCTAAAAATGGTGAGCTGTTTGTAGTCCATATCTTTTTTCTATGATGGAAATTATTCTCTCAGTCATAATTACTCTGTAAAAGAACTAGATAGGATGTAACTGAGAGAAAATATTTCTCCTCATGCCTATGGCGACTCCGTTAATTTTTGGTATCTTTGATCAAGCAATTCAGTGACAAAGCTATTGAGGAAAATTACATTCTTTCACTGAGATATTTTGCATGAACTGTGCAGCATCTCCAAACCCAGTGTGTGTTGGCACTCAAACAAGCAATTCTCAGCTTTTTCCCAGACAACTGTGCTGCCTTTATACAGTTTGGGGAAACACAAAAAAAAATCCTATTTGTTCAAAGTCCTGAAGTGTTGACTAGCAGGAAATTCACTGCTGATAGACTCTCTTGGCAGTGAAAGACATCATAAATTACCTCAAATAACCTGCATTTCAAAAACATTATTTGCAGTATTAAAAAAGAGAGGGCAGATCAGGACAATAAGATCCCAGGAAGTCCTCAAGGAAACTTTTAGAAATGCTGCTGCCAAACCCCCTTGGAGTTGCCAGTGTGACCTGTTGTTGCTGGGAGTCCTTGTTCTGGCCAGTCTTTGTACCCCAAACATGCTCTGGCATCACTCTGCAGAGACAAACAGAAAAGGACAGGGGGATGCAGAGGGCTTGGGAACACTTGCTGTTTACATGGAAACAGCAGTGTTCGGATCAGGAAGTATAGGGCCACCATATGGCTGCTTTCCCAACAGCCTTCTCTGACAATAAGTGCCTCTGTCCTGCCACTGCCCCCTTGTCACAGCATCTCGGGTGTGCTAGCAGGATGCTCTTTGAGCTGCTGAATGGCGGTCACAGTGTCAATATACTGTCGGTGCAGGGGGCACGCTGGGCTCTTGTGACACGGCCAGTGCAACCCCATCTCGCTGGAGTCTTTCCAGCTGTGCTGAGACCACGCTCTTCAAGGGCACCACTGCTCGTTCTGCCGGTGCCACGTGCCAGCATGGGGAAGGCACAGGGAGTTTGTGGAGTTACTTCATCTTCACCGGTCCCCTAAGAGAGACTTTTGTCCCTGTTGCCTGTTTTCCCACCACCTGCTGGCCTGCTCCTGGGGCTCAGCTAAAGGGAGCCTTGTGAGCTTTTTGGGAGGGCAGTCGTGTGTGTGCCTGCCTGCAGCAGGACACAGGGTGGGCCCTGGGAATGGCTCAGGATACAGATCAGCCACAACAAAAGTGAAGGCAGCAAGCTATGGCTGGAATTGTAAGGACTTATTGCTTTCCACTTTATTTTCATGTGGGAGGGTAAATATAAGCTGCTGCTGGCAGGGCTTCCATTTTGATTTTAACCAAATGAAAATGAATACCTTTTAATGGAGAATTTTCTTGACTGGGTTCACAACTTCCCTCCTAGTTCTCTGCTCGCAGCACCAAACTGTCACCCATTAGTCCCTTCATCCCTGTCCCACCCCCATCACCAGTGTGACCCATGTTATCAGACGTCTGTTGTGAGGGCCTGGTTTGCCATCAGTCACTGTTCAGGCAGGCCAAGCGTCTGCAGTTCCTGCCATGTCAGGCTTTCAAACTGCTATTTTCATCCCCCAAAATTTCTAATCAGTGCAAGGCACCAAGCGGTGCAAGTCACTTCAGAAAACTGCATTTTTGGTGATTCCTCCATTTTTGCACAGAGATCCTTGGACAGTGCTAGCAAGAAAATACAGATGTGGCTCTCCACTGTATGGAGTCTTTTTTTGCCTATACTATCTGGCTTTTTGTGTCAAACACATATATAGTGAGTGTGACAGTGATAGTCATGAGGAAAAGGGTTTCCTCGTTAAGAGGCAGAAAGCAGAAAGGAGGCAGGATCCAGTATGCCTGTGAATTTTCAGAGCCATCAAGTCCATTTGGGATGGAGGAACAGTGTGTCTGAGTTTGTCACAGCAGGGCTGTTGCAGGGATCAGAGGCTGTCCTTGGTGGCCTGTCACTGGTGAGTGATTACTCCTTTCTCTCACCTGTGTCCCAAACTTCATCTCTCATGGCTGATGCTTTCCCCTCTCTATATTCCCTTCACACGCCAGCACTCAGCCAGCAAGCAGAGAGGCAGAGAGTGAGCGCAAGAGCTGGCAGGGAGTCAATATATTTCAGTGTTTTATTACTACAGAGCTGAAGTAGCATTTAGTTGGTTAGGCTCTGCACAGAGTGAGCAGTCTAAGTGACTCAGATATCGGGGCCAACAATTAAAGGCACAACAAAAAATCCATGGATTAATTAGCAGGTCAATGGTGGTTGAGTAGTTATTGCTAAATTACAAGGTTTGCATGAAAGAGACAGGATTGATCACTGGTGTCTGCTGGCTCCTCTGGCTGTGTGTTAGAGATGTGGGTCGGGGGGGTAGGTTCCCAGTGACGGGGTGACAGTGAAGGGGGTCAAGAAAGGTAGGGAAGGGGACTGCCATAAGTTTATCACTCCCCTACCACAAGGACGCACATTGCGGGGGTTTAACAGAGGTTCAAAATTAATTGATACCATCTGCCAGGCAGCTCTGCTCCTGCTGCAGCTTTGTGAGGCCTTGAGGAGCTGGCAAGGGGATGGGAGAGGAGGAGGACCCAGGGAGTGGAATAAATGACATGGTGAGCATCCATTGAGGTGTCCCTTCTCAGCACCAGGGAAAAGGGTGTGTCTGGAGTGGTATCATGTCCAATGACAGAGTTTTGAACAGAGGCTGAAAGGGCATTGAGACATGCACACACTCTCTACTCTGTCATGAAATACTGGAACACTTTATAGAAAAAGGTAGATGTACACATATGTATGTATACAAACCACTGTTTTCACACTGGAACACAAGGAACTTGTAGACAGAGAAATGCAAGCAGTTTCTTTCCAGCAAGGAGAGTCTTTGGAAACAATCTTTTCCCTTTTGAGGCGCAGGAGGTTTTGGGAAAGGGGCACAAAGAGTGTCTTTCCTGGTATAGGACTGAAGGGAAAATACCATTTGCCCACTACTGCTATAATTAGTAGCTTTGCAGTGATGACAGCTGGATTAGAAAGAAAAAAACTTATCCCTGAGGTCTTCCACATAAATGCAAAGCAGGCAGTGACAGGGGGAAGAAAGAGAAAAGGAGAGGGATATGGCCTGATGGATACAGTACTGGGGGACTCCGCTCTCCCTGTGTTGGAAGCTCACCAGATTGCACTAATGTGCATAATAATCAAGCTGTCAGAGCCCTCGCTCCAGCTCTGCTCGGAGGCAGGCAGTGCCGAGAACATTTTATCTCGTTTCCGAATGACTTTTTATGCCCAGTAAAATGCTGTTTTCATATCAATTAATAATTCAGCTAATAACACAATTAAGAAATCCGCCTTTCGCTGGGAGCCATTTGGAGGGGACGGCAGAGGAGGGGCAGACACGGCACTAGGGAGGCTTCAGGCTGATGCTGCTCTGGGCTTGCGGGTCGCCGCTCCTGTGCGGAGATACCCAGTAATTAAATGTGCACGTCAGGGAAGCCAAGAGTTACACGTCCCGTGTCTCTCCACGTGACAGAGGTATGATGTAGCTGCTTGCAAATCACTTAACTGCTGTTTGAGCTTAAGTTTTCCCCAGAAAAGTAAGGCTTGTGCTACTTTCATCATGTTCTGCAAAGGAATGTATCGCTAAATACAGTTACAGTGCTGCTGTCGCACAGACCAGGTCTTACTTATGCAACGATATGTGCCATGCCAGGGCTTTGCACAAATAAAATACCAAGGCTTAGTGGGTCAGCTGGGATTTACTGTCTCCTGCATACCAGCAGAAATCTCAGTGCTTTCAGAGCCAGCTATTTTTATCCTGATTATGAGAGTCCAAGGATGAGGCCTACTCTGTAGATCATATTGGTTGAGAGTATGATTATGATTAATTTGAAAGTGATACAATTATACAGGTGTAAATCTCACTATGAGCAAAGTAATCTCTTTGCAAATGTGCCATGAATGTATATTAATCTATTTTTCCTTTCCCCATTCTGTGCAAGCCTGGCTGCATCTCCTCTAGGGAATTCTATAATAGCAGCTATATTCCATTACAGTTCCAATAATGCAGCCCATGGTGGTAGATGAAGCTTGTGTGGGATGTTTAAGCGCCATTCTCTGCTATCCCAGACAGTAGAGCCAAGCAGGGGAAAATGAGACACACGGTTTAAGAACATGAAAATTCTGATTTGACTTTGTTGGTGAAAGGAGGCTCTTACTTTCTCAGGACCTGACCCTTGGTATAGTCAGTTTTCCCTCCTCTCTGGAAATTTGAGTTGCCTCTCAGAGGCAGGCTAACTCTTGAGAATAAATAAATAAATAATCTTTGTTTAGTTATTTATTCCTTGGAAAGATTTAGTCCTGGTTGATTGATTGCTGGTCCCGGCTATAGACCTATAAATCAGTGTTCAAGAAAGTGACACATCCTTGCTGCACTGAGTGTTCATGAAAGTGCTATAAAAGAAAGGCATAATAATGCCTTAGGCCTGTATAGCTTCCTCTCATCTTGCCTAAGAGCCCTCCCTTATGTCCTCCATCTGGCTGGTTCAAGTGACAGATCTTTGCAGGACACATCTTTGGTTTTTGTCCTCGTGTTCCACACCAAGATGCTTTGTTTTCAGGAAAATCTTGAAATGCAGGGATGGTACCAACCTCAATATCATGTCTTCTGTCCTTCCATCCCATGGCAGAGCCTACTTTGCCTAAACTGGGACTACCAAGACTTTTTATTGCAGGTGTAGTTAAGACAGTACATGAGACAACCACAAGGCAGAGTGACTCAATCCATCCTTCCCTTAACAAGATCTTTTCTTGCTGCAGTTTCTTTTGGTAGACTTCAAGACCTGCACCCTGCTGTTCACAGTCAGAATAATTTGTGCCTGTCCGTGTGGTTAATGTTGTTAGGGAGCTTCTTTCTCTCCTTCTCTCTTTCTTTTTTTTTTTTTTTTTTAATAGAACAAGATGTTGATGAAAACACCTGCTCAGTTTTGCTTTTCTTAATGAATAATCTGTATAAAATTAAATGGCACCACAGACCAATTACAGTAGGGAAGAGAGAGATTGGCCGTGCTAAGAGAGCTGTCATAGATCACTCCTGTTTCTTAATATGTCAGGAATCTCCTAACAAGGTGCCAGGATATGGGAATCACCCGGGAAATAAAGATAAGCAGCATCTGTGTGTTTCAGGGACATCCACTAACCATGTTTTCTCTCTCTTTTTCTCTTCTAGGTAAGTGAAGCTTTGATTTTCCTATGCATAGAGTACCAGTTGACTGGGGCATGATGGACTGAGAAGGTGATGTGCTCCTTGGTTCAGAGGCCACACTGAAGGGTGTCCAACCTCAAGTGTTCATGGCTCTCCTGTTTGTTTGTAAGTCTTTCCTAGAAGAAATGTTGGGAGAATAGATATCTTGTGACTGTGTGATCCAGTGATTGGGATGGTTAAGCTGCATTGCTTTATGCCTTGTCAGTAAGTCATTGCCTGTGTTGGGGTGCTTACAGCACACATAGGTGCATGGTAGTCCTGGCCTGGACTAATGGAATGTCATCTGCAGTCAAAAGCATATCTGATCTTTATTTGTCACCATTCCTCTCTCCCAGGCCGGTTTATAATTTGATCATTAAGCATTACCCATGCATTCTCTCTTTAGCATGGGTGCCAGCAGGGCGTGCTGGTCTTGGAACAGGCACTTGTGCAATTCCTGTCTCATGGCGACTGTGGTGCCTGTGTACAGCTGCAGTACAAGTTGTGTGGGGACAGCAGGCTGTAGCAAGTGTGCTTGCCAGGCTGATTCCCCTTTCAGACACCACGTTCTTGTTGTGCATGACCTCAGCCTGACAAAGTGCTTTCGAAAATATATTTTTATCACACTTATTTCCACTTGGCACTGAAGTTCTGATGACAACATTTGAAATCAAGATTTATGTCTGTATGGACTTAGCATACAGCAAGCTGCAGTTCATTCTTTGGCTTTTCAAGTTCCTTACAGCTGCCTCTGTACCATCTACCGTGTTACACACGGAGCCCTACAGCTGTCCAGGGAATAGCTTTGGGTTTGTGCATTTGGCTTCCAGGATCGTACAAACAGTGTGTGATTCAGGGTTGCTCCTCCTCTTTTTAAGCCCACAGGCATTATGTGGTAGACCACGTAATGCTGGTGTGGGAGACCAGCAAATAACATGTTTGGAAATACAAGTGTGAGTGAACTACAGACTTTTGTGTATACATATAAATTCTAGTCATACAGAAACATCAAACAGACTTCATATATTAGCTTTATTCTTTTAACTTTTCACAGTAAGAGCCAGTGTTGAATAACTGATTTTAATTTATATCATTTGTACAGGCTGTGTATGTGCTTCTGCTTACCATTGCAGTGTTGTGCTCCTGTTTATTTAGAGAAGCTTTCCAAAGTATCTGTGCTATCTTACTGGGTTTAGCTAGCAAAATATGAACTGCTCTTTGTTCTGGTTATGTCCAAAAATGGAGGTTTATGATAATATGGCATTTCCCAAGCATGGTCATCATTACTTAGCATTCCTGCTGGGATATTCCTGCTGTCTCTGCAGAGGAATTCTGTTGGATGACTGAGGCTCTGTTTAAAAAACAAGGAAATAGATGAGAAAACATTTTTCTGAGCAGACCAGATGGAATAATAAGGGTTTGAGAAGCTATATGGAGGCTGAGTTTGAGATACAGGTTTGAAACACTCAACTAAGTCTAAAGGAAAGAGAGTAAGGAACAGAAGAGAAGAACAAATAGAATTCGTGTTTTGTGCTGCCCTCATGTTTACCTTCTTGAGTCCATCAGTTTTGCAGCTTTCATATGGCTGTTTTGTACTGCAAAGTTGGTTCTTTTTGCTGTTGTATTATCTGGGGCAGATATTACCTGAGAGGCAGACTGTGAGGCTTGTGCCTGTTCCCTGTGTCCTGGAGGCTGTGTGAGTGGGGCAGGCTGTCTTTCCGTAACACCAGTGTTACTGGCCTGTGCGTGCCAAGCTTTGGGCTTTTCTCTCTATCAAGAATTTTCATCTGGCCATCTTATCTGGAGCAGTCTTCTGTAGGGCTTGTTGTGGCTTTGGCTCGTCACTTTTGATTGAGTTTGCTGCAAAGAATATTATTGCTGGTATAAAGCTGACATTCCCCTCTGAGGAGCTTCAGGATGTACATCACATGAACAAACAGGAAAACTGAAAAGCGGATAGTGTAGTATATTAGCTGAACTCAATAGGGTTTTCAGTGCAGAAGCTGACAGACCAAAACCTAGAATCCCCACCTCTCTGACACTTTAATGTATTCCGATCCCTGTTGCACTTTGTAGCCATGACAGACGATTCCAGGGCAGAGACACCTTGTGCAGTGACATCTCACAAAGCTGTGTAATTAGTTCAGAAGCTACAGAGCCAGAGAGAATCATCTTCTGTCCATGTTCAGATGCAGAGTTCAGTGAAGAAATGCTTATGCATTTGTTGCAGCCAAGTCCTATTGCATAACCAATGCCTCAACACCACAGCTGGGGATAGCAATTTCTGCTTTCCCTCTGGCCTAAAGAAAAACAGGAATCTCAGCTGGAAGAGCCACAACGGCGTGACAGACACATGGGCCCCAGGAACCGAGGTCTTCCCTCTGCATTTCTTTCCCTAGTCCAGTGTGCATTTTCTCAGTAAGAGGAGCAGCCTAGCCCACACTTCCCTGCCTTCTCAGCTGTACCAGTATGTCTGTATGCAGGTCTGTACTGCTGAGCACATCCAAAGCCTCTCTGTAGGAAATCCCCCTCACTGCTCTCTTTTGCTTTGTTACTCTTCAGCCAGATCAGCTCTCTGATTCATAGCACAGCCTCATAAAGTTCTGCTACCACACCCTAGATGTTTACATAGGGACAAGAGTAAGTGAAGGGAGAGAGGCTGTGATTGCATTGAGAACGTATTACATCGAAGACAACATTATTTTCTGGTTGTTTTTTTCATATCCCTTATTTTTTCCTTAATGGCTCCTGCTGTCCTTTGATATAATAGTATTCTTAGTCCAAAAATACTCAAGATTTTAAAAACCATAAATAGATGTGGGATTCCATTTATTAAGTTGCTGGTTCTCCAAAATCTTGGTGATTAGGTATTTATCTGAAAGGCTTTAAATGAGTTCCTTAGTCACATGACCCAAAGTGCTGGTATTTTTAAGAAAAACCTTAAGCTGTGGTGAAACTAAATAAATCACTTGAGCTGCCATTTGTTCAAACAGCATCCTTTTATGGACACTGGGGAGTAAGGAAGAAGTCTTTGCCCAAACAGGAATACAAAAGAAATCGTCAAATCATTTATGGCAGCTTCCTTATCGTTATCATTAGAGCTAATGCCATCATCATTTTCCCCAGTGAAAGCAGGGCCTCTGGGGCCTCTGTGCTTCCTGACAGTGGAGGCACCCATGTGCATATTAATATGCAGCTCTGCTTATGCTAATGGCAGCTATTTGTAACATTAATATTTTTTTCCACCATAAAAAAATAACAACAACAATAATAATAATGCTTTGTCTTGAGGATTTGAGCTGTAATGTGCTTTGCAGAAATGCAAGGGGAAGAAAAAAGCCTCTGACCTAATTTTTTATATCCTTAAGGGGAAGACCAAATTTGCAGGTGGTGTAGGTGCTGAAATGCTTGCCCTCCTCATAAGCACTGGAAAGGTCAGTGGGGAAACTGCTCTGCCTCTTGCATAAGGTGAGCAGCAACATCATTCACTGTGATTGCTCCAGATTTCTGCTGGTCCTATTTGGACTGGATCAGCACACGGGCTGTGCTCCTCATGGTCAGCCCTCTCACCTGGGCTGCACTGATGAGCAACACACTGGTGCGTGCTCTGGGTGATGGAAAAGTTGGGGGAGGAACCACTTGTGTCTGGGTATGTCTCTGTGGAATTTTGAGTGCTCCCTGGGTGTCTTCAAGGCCAGTCTGTCTGCCCTTGCAGTTAACAAGCCCAGCAGTATGCCTCTGGGCATACTCTGTGTGCCTGGATGTGGTGTGGCATGAGACATGGGTCTGGGAGAAGGTGGCTTCCTTTTGCTCTGAGGAAAAGGTCCATGATGAATGGCACAGGTCTTGTTCCTACCCTCCCTACCCCACAAACCACCATCTCTGGTTTTGTTCTGATACCATCCCCCACTGAAAGACAATTTAATTTCCAAATCCTTTTCAGTATTAGTTACTGCAGTCGCTGTAGGCAGTAGTACAGCAGCGACCCAGCATCATTCTGCTCCTTGAGGTGCTGGGCAAATGCAGATCAGGAAGGCTGGGGTTTTCTCAAAGGGCTTGCAATTTCCAAAGTCCCTCAAGCTTTTGGATTTGGATTGCTGAGTACCTGTTTTATTTCCAAGCTTCAATGTATTCTCCTGGCCTCTGTCCAAATGTCCAAGTGAAGAAAACAGGGAAGATCAGGTATAGGAAGCAGAGGGATAAACAAAAAGGAAAAAAAACCCCAAAAAACAGAAAGCTTGTCAGATTTGCTCCTCAGCTCCAAGATGCCAGCAAACTGTTTGGCGCCATTGGGGGCAGTGGGGCAATGCCTGCCTGTTCTGCAGGACAGGTGCTGAATAGCATGTTGTTAACATTGGTTATTTGATGCAAGTAAGTAAACTTAAAGGATTTTTCAGGAGGAGTGAGTGAGAACCTTTCACAATGTCTGTAATTGGTTACTCTGGGAGCATATGATGATATTTAATAGGCCCCTCAGTGGTAATTTTAGTAGCCTTTCCTAATGCCTGACAAATACTGAACATGGCATACTTTGTTACTTTAATTAAAACTCTTTAAAGAAAAGTGTCAGTGGTGTTCCAATAGCCCGAGGTTTATTTGGGAGTATGGGGGAAACTGTTTTTTGTCAGAAGGAAGACAAAGAGATGCCACTTTTCTGTGTGGAACTATGACTTGGATGAGGACCCGTCTTTTCTTACGTCTTGTTTATTTTTAAGTGCCTGAATTTTGAAGTGTCTCAAGCTCCTCTTTCTTGTACTGCAATGGTGTTTTTTACACTAAGTACTTATAGTGGTATTTACTGTTTTTCTTTTTGACCTGAGGGGAGAGAGGGAAGAAGAGATCATACCATCTGTTGGATCCATATATTACAACATTTGGTGAGAGAAGAAGAAAGCTAAAAGGAAAAAGAAATAAAGCCTTAAAATTACTTTCCTTTCCAAACTGATATTCAGAGATGTCCCTTCTCAATATCAGTTGTCTTGCTGCCCCGAAACATGAGACTGTCTTATAAATTGCCATGTACCTTAGAAACAATCAGCACTGTCTTCCCAGTCTGTGCTCCACAGGAAGAGTTTCCAGATACCTGTCCTTATTGTTACCTGCCTCTATGTTCAAGACATTTGGGCCAAGGCAAAAGTTACAATTTCCTGCTTTTCGTTATAACCCTTCCAGGAGTTAATAACATTATTTTAAATAAAAAAGAAACAAAACCCACAAAAAACTAAAACCAAACAACAACAACAACAACAACAAACCACCTGACATCTTGACATCTTCTTGAAGCCTCATGGGACATGAACATTTAAGCAGGTATCACAAAGTGAATGACTTGTGTCTGAATCGTGTGATTTAGGAGTACTTTCAAAACAATGAAATAATAGCTGAACATAAACTAAAAATTATACCATTTTTAAAGTACCCTTGTGCAAATAATGTTAAGTTCAAAAATGCCCATAACTATTCTACTCTGATGTTTATTGTCCTTGTGTATCACAGCCCCTATGGCATGAAAACCTGGGAGGACATTACAGGAGGTGGAAAACGGGTTTAACTGTTTAAATTCCTAGCACTTTACTTTGGAAACTATAACACTGAGCCCATTATACCTCACTGTTCTTAAGAAGGAAGCAACTTGATCTCTGTAGTGCAGTCAAATCCTGAAAGTAAACAAGGACCGTAACTGGAGAAGAATTAACACAAGTGTTGGACAGTCTTTCAGGAACAGTTAGATGAAGGTGTCATTGGCAACAGAGGAAGCAAGTGCTTCATAGGATACTTTTGCAAAAGAAGGGGGCTTCAGCTTTCCTTTTAGCAAATGGCTCTGCAGCAAATTCTACCGTTTAGCATCCTTTCTGTAAATTTACTATTGCTGCATTGACTCTAGAAGAGTCCCATTTTAAACTTTGTGATGTAGTAAGTGTAGAGTCTTCTCTCAAGGTTCTCAATTGGATACTTCCCCTTTAGAGAAAGGTCAGTTATAGTTGTATTAGAAACACACTGAGAATGATTTGAGGGTTGTTTAAATTGTCCTCTGAGATGTATTGATCTTAATGAAAGGAAAATGTGTCCTCTTGTGGCAAGGAAAATAGGGCTGAATCTGCTATATGAGGGCAGCTCTGTGGCCAGATTTGGTTAGCAAAATCTCTTGGTTTTGCTGCACAGCTCTGTCTTGAATAGATGGAGATGTTACGTCCATTTGTGTGTTCTCTATGCCTGCATTGGCAGGATTTTCTAAATACCTGTGGAGAGGCACAAGGTATTTGTCAAGTGCAGTGACATAAAAGAGATGTCATGGGAAATTATAGCACTGGCAGTTCAGCTCTAAGGAGGGCAGTAAGTCTTCATGGATTCTCTGGTACCTGTGAGTAACATACAATGGATTTGTTCTCTGGGCTGCTGGGTGCCGTCAGGATGCAAAGAAAAATGGTACAAAAGGGAATATCTGGGTTCACTGGGGAAAAAAGCACCACTGACTGTGCAGAACATACTCAAAACTCACTGGCAGTACAGCATTTTTGTGAGCCATGCCAAATGAGGGTGCAGGGAGAAATAGGAGTAAAATTCATGTAGGAAGGGGCAGTACAGTTGCAGGGGCACCAGTGGCAAAGAGAAAGCGCAAGCTTAGGACTGAGGTTATTCCCTGGTGTGTGTTCATCCTTGTGAGTCCTCCTCCTATTTATTAACCAGCAAGGGATATCCTCATACTGTTTAGTTGTTCCTTAAGATTTACAGGGCCTGAGCTGGATGAAGCACCTGCCTTATTTTTAGTCTAATCCCTTGCACAGTAGCAATGTAATCATCACAGTCACGATGACAAAGTCATTCATAGCAACTGATACGGTTTATCACATGTGACATGTTTGTAGGTGTGTATGAGCTCAGGTTACAACCTTTCTCAAGGAGCCCAAAAGAAGTTTCTGTCCCAGGTACCTTTTCCCTTTTGACTTCTCCTTGGCTTGGCACAGCAAGCACAGAGTACAAAGCTCAGTGGAGGCTGTTTCCTTTTATTTGTGCACCAGAGACAGCTAAGGTAGGTGATTTTCCCAGTGTAGATCTCTTGGTTCAAAGGAATGCCAGGTGTAGCTCTCTATCTCTCCACCATGCACATCAGCTCCGCAAGTGTCTGTTGCCCCCTCGTGACATGAACTCCCAGACTGGAGCTCATCTGACTCTAAGGTTAATTTTCTTTAGCCACTGGCAGGCTGATTTAAGTGTCAGCTCATTATGATGGCATTCTAATTAGAGCCCCACGATAGCCTTTGACCCTGGGAAATGACTTGGGAGAGAAGAAGCAAATAGGGTGATAAGCTTAGATACTGGAACACAGGAGGAAATATATCCTGCCTGACGTTTGTGGGTGTCAACTTCAGTGTTATCAGATTGTCCTCTGGGAAGGACTGGTTATTAGTATTTATCTCCCTCAGACAAATTCAGCAGCACTGATTTCTCTTGCTTCAAAGGGAGTTGCACCTTCTTCTTGCCAGGAATGGATTTAGTCCTTTGCCTTCATTTTCAAGGTGTATTTTGTGTAGTTTCAGAAGAGCTGATCATGTCTCTTACTGGGTGGAAGATCCAGGCTTCACTGGGACATGTGAATTTTTTCCATGCCTATCTAGGAAGAGGAGCAGATTCTTTTTTTCTCCCCTCAGGGTATAGAAATGGGAAGAAAAAAAATATTCAGGTAAAATTAGTACTTTAGTAGTACATATGGATCTGCATCCACATCCTAGAAAGTTGGATTTTTTCTTTTCCCATGTGACATAGCCTTTGGGAAAAAAAGTGGAGTAGTCATCCTGATCTAAACGTGTGAGACTCCTGCACAGCACCAGCAATATCTGAAGCAGATCCTCTCAAGAAAGCTTTTAGGAAAATGTACAGTTACAACAAATCCTGGCTAGGAATGCTGTCTGCCTTCTGCAGACAGGTTTTCCTTGTGCACCTTGAATCATGCCATTTCCTGCACACCTTATCAGGAACTCCTAGTATTCTATGTCTCTACATCTTTCGTGTCCTTTGATAGCTTTTATTCGCATTTTTCTCATTTCCCTCAGAGATGGGGAAGTACTTGGTCTGCAATGATGGAGTAAAGAGGCTTGGAGGACATGATCCTCTAGAACTGAAAGCAGTGGCAAATTGGTATCCCTTTCCTGTCCTCACCATACCTGGTGCATCTGAGGATGTCCTTTGGTATTCTTAGTCTGTGGCTGGAACTCTGGCAGACTGATCTATGAAATCTCATGGTTTACTGTTGAGCAGGAGGTAAGTTTGTCCTGCATGGAACAGGTGGGGAAACAAAACAGAGAGTAGAGGTTTATGCAAAGCATCATAGCAAGTCAATGGCAGAGTGTACTAGAACTTAACTGTCTGCAGTTGTGCTTGACTTGACCCAAGGCTCACTGAAATCATTCAAGCCTTGTTAAGAGTCAGATCTTTTGATATTTGATATTTTTGTGTGCAGGCAAAGTTATTATCCTCAGAAAATACCAGTTAATTGAAACTTTGTGTGGAATTGACACAATTTTCAGCAAGGTTTTGCCAGGAAGAGTTTCACATTTCCATGTTTAAGTGCCTCCTCACCAAGCCAGAGAGGGCACAGGAATAGCCAGGAGCCTGGAAGCCAGATTCCTCAGCTGGGACTGGAGACATGGGAAGGAGTCCTATGGGGAAGACATCCTTCTGAATGAAATTGAGAAGAGGCTGGAAAACAGAAGGCTAACATTGCAGAGGAGTGAAGTCTTGCTTTTGCATTTGGTACAGAGTAGGGAGCAGAGGAGTCATTATTCCAGTGTGGTCTTGGCTCTGTCTGGTTGTGGAATGGGACTGACATCTTAACAAGTGGTGTGGGATAGAAGATTAGGTTTCTGCCTACCCCTTCTGGGGGCTAACAGCTTGTCCAGACCTTGTCCATAATAAGTCCCATAGGGCAGGCCTGATTTTCAGAAGGAACAGTTGAGAAGTTAACTTCTTGTAACAATGAGGTACTTCACTAGTGTTCCCAGCTAGCATGCAATCTTATAATTATTGGCTTTTGTGTGTGTATAGTCCTGCCTGTCTTCCCCTCCTCTATATGCATGGAGGCATTCACTTATTCTTATCTCCATCATCTTTAACTAAATTAGAGTAAAATACTTCATTACAGAGACTTTCAGCCATGAGTGTGGGCCCCAGGGAGTTTATTTTCATACAAATGTATTATGCACAAGGTTGATCTGATCACAGACAATTTGAACTATCTCTGCACCCCCAGGAAAATTCTTTCATAAATGTAAATGATGTGACACTCCAAAGAACAGAAAACAAGACAGAAGGAGAAAAGAGAAGAAAAGAAAGAAAGAATCTTTATGCTTATAGAAAAGAGATTATGGGCAACTGCAGAGGTGCTGGGTCTTAAGGGCAGGATATGAAGCTGTCAGGGCTCCTTTGCCTACCCTTTTCCTTCTCTCACAGTGTAGCCTTCCCATCAAACACCAAGCTGTTGCAAGGTACTGGTGGGGGAAGAATGATGAATTAAGTATGTTTGAGATTATAATAACTGTTTCTATGGCAACAAGAAAATGCCCTCCATGGCTTTTGTTTGTGTTTTGAGCAAGGAGGCATGAAGTGAAGGTCTGTAAACAGAAGGCAGCAGGAAGGGATGCATGCAGGGGCCTCTGTGGCACCCTGCCCATGATGCTGACCCACTTCAGGCACTCGTGGCTTCTTCTGGTGTGCAGGGCTTTCGTGGGGCTTTCTTCCACCTTGCTTCAGCTTTGGCTTTCGACTTCTTCTGGGATGTGAGAGAGAGCAAGAGAGCAAAGGCATGTGCTTTTCCAGACTCTTCATTACCGAGCTGCTGAAAAGTTGGTACCTGCAGGACTCAGTGTCCTCTCGTGAGGATATGCTGGAGTGAGCCTTGCATGCTTCTCCATGGGATTCCTCCACTCTGCACCATCACAGGGAGCCCAGACCTGACCCTGCAGGGATCTCCCGGTACAAGCAGTGAGCATGGAGGGTGAGTTAATCCCCACTTTCACAGAATATTAATCCTCCACACAAATTCACTGGGCAGAAAGATGCAATGTAACTGAAACCACTTTGGCTTCCCCTCTCCAGCACTGCACAGAGAGACCTATCTATTATTAAAAACCCTATTAGTCGTGGTAAGATTTTACCACTCCCTCTCACTGTAACTGCTGAGCGTTATCTAATTGGTTTTTATTACTACGCCATCCCTGGGAGCATGTGGAGCTCAAATACACATTTGCTAAGACATTTGTGTTCGCTCATCCTCGTTGGGAATGCTTTTAAACCATTTAAGGTTTTGTCAGGAGGATTAAAAAAAGAGGGCAAGAGAGGAGGAAACTAGGAGAGGTGGTTCCCAGGCTGGAAAGGATGTGGAGGATGGAGACAACAAGAGGCAGGACCAAGAGAGCTCAGTTTGGCTGGTGTTTGCAGCAGTTGTCCTGATGGACAATTGGCCTCTCTGGTTCTTCCAGCAGACAGCTACTTTGGTTTTCTATTTCCCAAAGGGAGACACGCTCACCAGGCTCCTCAGTCCCTAGTATTCCAGCTTTGTTGTGCTTGCATACAGAGCAGTCCTCTCACCTGGAAATAGAAGTGGATTTCAGTGAGAGGGCAGAACAGACTGTGCCCATGGGCACAGGGCATGGCCAGAGGAGTGCACTGACCAGCAACCTGTTGACACGACTGGTCTCTTCTGTCCCTTGACCCCTCTATTTTACCATGCTTTTACGTCCACAAACCACCTTGATCCTTTCTTTTTGTTCCTTCGGTCTTTCCCCAAAATATCCCTATAAGTCCTGTCTAATCCCCAAATGCTTTTGCCATAATGTGTGCCATTCTCCCTAGGCAGTATCCTATGGATTTAAAGCCCTGTCCTGTGCCACCCACATCTCCAGCAGTGATGGTGTCTCTTGCTGCCCCATTGCCCTTTGCTCTGCTGGTAGCAGTGTTTGCACAGCTCCATCTGGATGTGTGAGGCTTGCAGGGAGAGAAGCGCTGGCTGTGTGACTAATGTTATTTGGGTAACAGCATGCCACACAAATTCAAAGGTGTTTCAGTGCTGGGAGCTGCCATGAGGCAGCTGGTGAGATTTCCAAGTCCTCCCATGCAGCGTAGGTGTCTCTTTTTTGAAATGAGTGAATGTTAAGTTTGGTGAGACATTTCTAGAAAAGGAAGAAAGAAATTTAAATCTTTCTGACCCTTGAATCTCCTAAGTAGTTTTACACATTTGGGGCTTGGAGTCCTTAGCAATTGGCAAAAATCAGACTTCTCGTGGAGTGTGATGTAACTGCCTTTTGCACATGAGCTGCCTAAACAAGAGAGCGTAGCAGTCGGATTCATCCGCTCCATGTAGCCATTAAACAAGCTGTAAAGCTGCATCTCCACTTGCTCGGTTCAGGCTGGGACGTTTTGGCTTTTGTGGTCACTGATCAAGTGAAATTGTTTGTTATGGACGGGTTGGTACGTTCATTCATTGATTCCACAGGCATTCCTGCTGCAGATGGAACAGAGGTGCCTCAGACAGGGCATCCAGTTGTTCGAGCAGGGCAGCTTCCCTCCAGGTTTTGATGGTTTTATACTGTCTGGAAACACACACTCACATGCTAGTGAGAGCAAATGAATGCTTTTTTTTCAGGGATTAACCCTCAGTGAGGCACTCCAAGGCTCCCTACAAAGGCAGTGAAAAAGCTCTGCCCTGCCTGCTGTGTGTGGGCTGGCAGAGCACGCTCTCACCTTTCCTCTCTGGAAGGGGCTGCTTCAGCTTGCTTCACTTCTCCTGCCTTCACCTCACTTAAGCACATGCAGGATGTTACTCTTCCTGTGGTGCCTGTTGTGTTAATGGGATACGTTTAAAGCCAACTCCACTGTAATTTCATTTTCCTTAGGGAGACAGGGGGAAAGCACTTTTGCCTTGAAGCTACATCCTCACTGCTCACTTTGTGTCTCTCTCTCAGAGTCTGCAGCATGCTCATTTCTCTCCCAGATAATGAAAAATGCCAGGAGCCAGGTGAGCCCTGGAGGAGCCCTTGTGGATGCATTGCTGCTCTGCACCACACAACATAGTCTAAGCCCCATCTTCTCTCCCTGCAGTGGCCTTGGCTATGGCATCTTTCTGCTGCCCATTGTTTGTACTAGGACAGCTGGACCATGCATCCTACAGCAGTCTGCACCTTAAACTGGAAATTACTCAGTACACAAGCTTGTGATACAATTCTTTAATGGGAGCATGTCACACCAAAGTGCTGCCATCTGGCTTGGGGTTTGTAGGTTCTGGCCTAAGTGCTGGCATTTACTGTACCAAAGCATTCAGGAGCTCCCCACACCATCAAGGGACCTCTTCCCCATATGATGTTGCAGTTGCAGTGGCTGAGATGGAGGCTAGGTCTCAGGGCATAAAAGAGAGGGAGCTACTGGCAGGGCTTTTCCCCAAGGGTCCCATAGACCTGCAATTCAGTTCCCCCTCAGTCTGAAAATCCACTGTCAATCTTGAGGGTTTGCAGAGAAACTTGTCTGTTTTCTGGGGCACTCAGGGCTGCCTGAGATGGATGGGCAGCCAGGGGAGGGAGTGTTGTTTTTCTGTCTGAACAGTTGATGTTTTTCTGTTGTGTGGGTTGGGATATGTTGCTGGATTTGATTTTGGTTTGCTGCATTGTTGTTTGTTGAATAGCTTGGGGGGTTGTATGTAACATTGAAATGGATGGGGCCTGCAAGGGGTGCTTTTTTCCTGGCATTTAAAAAGAAATCAAAATAGATGAGATATTTTTCTCGTAATTAGAGATTGTACCTAAATCAAATGCTTTAGACCTCACTCCCCTCCTATTCCCCTACTTCCCACCCCTCTCCCCCTCCTACACACATACAAAGTTCAGCTGTTTGGGAATGCAGCTGAAAATTTCCTACTGTCTGGAAAGAACGAACAAAACCTTTTTTCCCGGCTCTTCTAAAACACCCCAACCTACCGCGCGAAGCATACCCGTGGTTCCCGTGGCTGTTCCGTAGCTGGCACTCCTCTCCAGCTACGGCGCAGGTTATTTCTGAATTACCCTCAACGGGCAGTTCCCCCGCTCACAGGTCAAGGTCGGTGCAGCGGTGGCCACGTCCCTCTTGGCACTTCCCCGTGGGAATGACATTACCCCTCACGCCTCTCCCGCTCCTACTCCCCACAGCCTGTTATTAAACAAGGACAAGTGAGGAGCTTGTCTGTGCCTGTGTGCGAGAGCGCGACTCTGTCACCTGATGCATACAGATGGCTTATTAACCAATTAATTCATAGGACTAAATTGGCTAAATCAAACTAAATGACACCCAATTGCTGTACAAGGGTAGAAATGGATTGGAATAAGCATTTCTTAAATGCCAGCCTCGTTGAGCAAAGGAATGAGTAGCAGAGGGAGGAGGGGGCCTTATGGAGGAGTGGGGATGACAGCAGACACAGGCAGGCAGCATGAGCAGAGCTGTCCATGGCATCACGTCCTAGGGAAGGAAGTGGCTCATGAGCTTGTGGCATTTTGTGCTGCCAAGAAATCGGATCACTCTTTTTGCTGGTGACACTTTAGGCCTGGGAATGCCCCTGGAAAGGGAGTCCCAGCCACAGCCTCTCTCTGTTTCCTAGGCAAAAGGTGTCTTCTTGCATCCCAGCCTTCGGTTGAAGCACACATTATTAAGTGAAGTGTTGTTGTAGTATTGTTGTAGTATTGTTGTATCATTGTACAGCATGATCTATTATTCATTTGTCCGGGGAGTGAGGGTTTGATTTTTCAGAAGTGCAGTCTACCTCCTCCTCTGTCTGAAGTCCCTAGGAACAATTATGTTCATCTTCCTGAAAACTGGTTCTTTGTCCTTTCTATAACCATGCCCTCAGGACTGGCCAGAGCAGCTACACACAGGTGGAATGCTTCTGTGTGCCTCATCTGCAGCAGTATTACCAGTTGCTTAAAGAGGCTTCTCTCTGTTTTTTTCCCTAAGCATTATTTATTTGGGAGTGGGGATGGGCTGACTTTGGCTGGCTGCTGCATGCCCACCAAGATGCTCTATCACTCCTCCTCAGCAGGACAAGGGAAGATAACTTGACAACTACTGTCACTGTCACAATGGAATAGATTTGAGAAAATTAATTTAATTTGTTGCCAATTAATAACAGAGTAGGATAGTGATAAATTAGAATGAAACGAAAAACATCTTCCCTACCCCTCCCTTCTTCCCAGGCTCAGCTTCACTGCCAACTCTTCTTCTTCCCCCACGTGCTACACAGGGGAACAGGGAATATGTGTTGCAGTCTGGATATAACACTTTGGTGCTCCTTCATCCACGTGCTCTTCCCTTGCTGCAGTGTGCATTCCCTCCCACAGGAGACAGCTCTTCTGGAACTGCTTCAATGTGGGTTCTTCAAATGGGGCACAATTTTCAGGAATGGATTGCCCCATGGGTTGTAACTTCGGATGGAAAGCTTTTTCCTGTGTAGGCTCCACTCCATGGCCATGGCTTCTGTTAGGACCCTGCTCCAGGAGGGGCTTTTCAAGGGCTGCAGCTTCCTCCAAGGCACGTCTACCTCCTGCACTGTGTGTCCTCCCGAGGCTGTAAAGGAATGTGCTCCTGCATTTGGAGCACCTTTTCTCCTCCCTCTTCAGGGACCTTGGTGTGTGCAGGGCTTTTTTTTTTTTACATTATCTCCTCCCTTGCAGATGCTGAACAGTTATTTTTCACTCTTTCTTAATTATGTTATCGCAGAGGCACTACCTACATCACTGGTTGCTCAGCTTTGGACCCTGACACATTTGGTATGGTGTTTTGGAGCCAGCTAAACCAGGCTCAGTCCAACATGGGAGCAGGTCCTGCTGTCTTCTCACAGAAAGCCACTTCTGCAGCCTCCCTTCCCTCTCAGCCTTGCCATATAAACTAAACAGAGTATGTTACAAGAGGCTGTTTTTCTGCATAGGAGAGCACACCTTTTTTCCTGTACTGAATGCTGACCTTTGCTCTGTGTTGTGATATAGAAGATGGATTTGGTAGGATTTACTGGATGACCAGGAGTTGGAGGTATTTCCTCTGATCCCAGTTCAGTTTAACAACTACCATGATATGTAAGGGTCATAACCTGATTTGGAATAGTGGAGGGGGTACACAAGAAAGAAAGAAAAAGGCAAGAGTTGCACATCAGAAACTATTTTTTTTTTGTGTTTTCTGTTGTAGTTTGAATATTTTGCCTGCCTCAAGGCTATATCTCATGCCACCATATCAAAACTTAGGTTGCTTGTACCACTGTTCTCCCAGAGCTGATAATCTGAGTGAGGTTTCCTGGCTGCTTCTCTTGGCAGGAGCTTTATCTTTCTAGTCATGACAAAGGGAGTCTGTGGCTCTCCTTAAAGTGTGGTAGGGAGATGGTCCACGAGGGAATATGAGAGATATCAAGTCCTTTCATGAAGCAGAGTCATCTAACAATAGCTTATGGCAGTTTCTTGCAAACAGCATCTTTGTTTAGCATGACCCAGGGCAGACTCTTTGGTTGATTTTTCACCTTGTGGTCCCTTGGTCAGTGCTGTCTCTCCAGGCTGTACCCAAGTGCCTGAGCGCATGAAGAGCAGGGGCTGCTGTCCATGGACATGCCCAGGAAAGTTTTTCTTTCTGGAACTGGGCCTGAGGAGGGACTTAACTGAGTTTAAGTCAGGGTTGGTGTTGTTTGAGGGGCAGCTGGATTTGGTGTGTGCAGCCTAGGGGGCAATCTTTGGTGCAGGAGACACTGTTGCACAAAATGGCAGCTTTGTGGTGGAAGAAAGGGTGAATCCTTTAGTGTGGGGCAGGAGTGGAAGGTATGACTTGGTGGTTGTCACCGGGGTCAGCTGAGAAAAGAATGACAGCACGCCTTAGCAAACCCTGCAGAGTGAAGGGAGCCAGAACCTCAGAGCCCGGCACACCTGCACACACCTGCATACATGGGCACGCACCTGCACACATGGGCACACACCTGCACACACGGGCACACACCTGCACACACATGCACACACCTGCACAGACCTGCACACACGAGCACACACCCGCACACATCGGCACACACCTGCACATCCCAGCACACACGG